>JAMYHX010000100.1:0-105744 GCA_025529335.1 Rhizopus sp. PT2906
TCCTCTTTATGAAATTTATTTTTAATAAAACAGTATACTTGCTAGCTTTGATATGTTGTCTTGAAGCTATTTCGTAATCCTTTCTTAAAGGCAGCCTTACAGTCTCTTTAAAGTATTTATCTAATAGTTCAAGTTGGCTGGACTTGTTTCTGCATCTGATGATATAGTTTCTGTCGAAAGGTGTCCATTCAGTACGCTTTTGGACAGGGTTGATTTTAAAAATTGCCATATGAGATAGTGGTGCCTCAGTAAAAAATGATAAAGAGTACATAAGTGTCTGCTTATTAGTGCATCAAAGTTGCTCAACATGTCTCATATGCTTTACAGCTCACTTAATATTTTCTTTGAGTGCTAAGAAATCATGGTGACACGACATCATTTCAAGCAAAGCGACATGGTTTCCAAAAATACAACTTCCATTTCCGAAAATGCGAAACTGATTTTAATTGGCCGGTGACATTGATTTTGACTTATCAGCGACATTGCTTTTTGAAAGCATTGTACGTGTCACCTATACTTTGTCATTGGTGCATTTGTACCATTTAATTTCTGCTGAGAAAGATCAGATACGAAAGAATACTGAGAATGGCTGACTACTATTAGCGGTAGAGCCAATTATTGCGCATGGAATATAAATGTAGAACGAGAATAAAGATATCATGCATACTACGAAGGAGACTAGAGTCATGCTTAATTTTGACTGTACTATAATATATCACTAGATACGCCATTAAGCATGTCTATTACATATGTTTAAAGGATTATTCATTCTCTTCAGTAATGTGGCGTTTGTATAATCATCTGTTGCTTTTACTTTCTTACTTGATAGCTTTGACTGTTTATGGCGTCCAGTGTATTTATCTTTCCGCAAAATTGCATACTCATCATGTATGATTATGGCCTTATTGCCATCTTGTATTTCCACCAGGACCAACCTGTTAATACGTCATTAATATTGTCTTAAATGGGAGTGCCAGTTGTATATTGATAATGTAGTCTGTGTTAAATAATGAATGCCGTGTAATTGTCTGCATGAATCAAAAAAAAAAAGTTATCATCTCTTTAATATCAAATTCCTTAGACTGTTTTCTTTGTAAATGATATCTATCACATTAATGTAGGCTTTTTCATATTATATTCTTTGTTCTTCTAAAGGAGTATTTTATTATTTACATATAGTGAGGAAGAGATTCAATTGGAAGCAACCAATAGTCTGAATTCTTCAAAGTCTACAAAACCATCTTTGTTGATATCAGCCAATTTGATCATTTCTTTTATCTCTTCTGGACTAAGCTGTGCATCCAGCATTTTCATGACACTTTCCAATTCTGATTGACTGATACGTCCATCGTGATCTTTATCAAAATAGAGAAAACATGACAGCATATCTCTATCATCTTTTTCTATTTGGTTGGATGGTATAAAGTAAGACATGGCAATAACAAATTCATAGAAATCAATCTTGTTATCCTTATTGAGATCAATCGTCTTTCTTATTGATTCAGTCGACACTGTGATATCAATCTCCGTCAAGACATGTTGTAACTGTTGAATGTTTATGTATTGTGTACTCTGCGCATAAATTTGGAACACTAATATAATAATATGAGCCACCTATCTGTCAGCCATTTTATTGTTACCTTCATGTAAAGTATCCATCTCTTGTTCTGATAGCCCAAGTATCTTGTAGTAGTCTGTAAACATTTAAGTTGATTATAAACAAGGAAGAAAGAAAAAGTGAAAAGAAAGATGGACAACTTTTATATGTATAAATTGCTTGATTGACACGTGTAACCAGGTTCATTTGCTGAGCTGCTTTTTATTTATGAGTACAAAAGAACTTTCTAATAGAGAACCTATGGTGCTGATGAGGACATTGTGGCCTACTTATTTTAATATCCTTATTCACAGGCACGCCCATCATGACTGAAAATTCATCAAAGTTGACTGCTCCATCTTTATCTAAATCGACTTCATTTATCAATAATTTAGCTTCTTCTAAGCTAATCTTATCTCCCAGCTTTTCCATCATTGCTTGTAATTCAACTTGGTTGATAGTCCCATCTCCATCTTTATCAAATGCATCAAATGCCTCTTTTAGCTCCTGTTGTTTTTTCGTCATCCGATGTGGATCGGATAGTGTAGGTCGCATAATTTTGGCGAATCCTTCAAAATCCAAGTAGTTATCATTACTGACTTCTTTGACCTAAAAAGCCATATATGAATATATAGTCATGGATCATTATTTTAATTACCATAATGGTAGCTGCTGTTGTGTTATCAATGCCAGTTGAATTCAGTAATTCATTAAATTCCTGACAGGATATTTTTCCATCGTTATCTTTATCAAAACTTTGAAACAATTCAGTCAAATCCTCCTTCTTTTTGCTGCTAAGAAAGTGCGTGCCAAGGCTTAGTCGTTTCGACGACATTTTCTTTTTTAGAAAAAGAAGAAAACGACCTGCAAGTTGCACAGCAGGAATTTCTAGTTAATAGAAAAAAGGTAACTCGTGACCATTTAAGCCAAGTCATTGGAACTCAGGCACAAGAGCTAGCACGCTACTGGGACTATGAAGATACTTTTTATGTGTCAGCTACAGAAATGCAGTAAGAAAAGAGAGCTGCATGGACATTGCATCAGCTTTATTGGATATAACAGCACAATTATTTCTCTTTTCCCTGCATCGTTTATTCAATACAACCTACCAGTCAGCTTTTATACCTCACGTAAGTATGTCTCTATTTTGTATCTCTTTGAGAGCATAAGGTGACAAAGTTATTTTATTGGGCGGTAACATTTACGTCATATTAACTTGAAACCGCGCTGCCCCTAGCCCAGGCAATTTTTTATTTTTTTTTTTTTGACGGACGATTTTTTCAGTCAGTTTTCCTCTTCTCTTATTAAATTAATTACAATGGTTGCTCCCATCACTGGCACTCTTCGCAAGAAAATCATCAGAGATATTTCTGTCTCTCTCACCATTGGCTTCGGTGCTGGTTACTACTTCTGGCACACCTACCACATTCCCAGTCTTGAACGCAGAAATGCCTACTATGCTAAACTTGAAGCTAGCAAGCAATAAACACACAATCGCTTAATACAACTATACACACACTGCAGCACACCTTAACTCCTGTCGCAGAAACACACGCAAAAAAATAGAGAGTTGAACTACACTTTCACTCGCACTTTTTTTTTGTTATAAATAAAAAAAAATAGTAGGAAGCCTATATTCTGGTTTTTGTACACAATAGCTTTATTACATAATTTTGTAGAGAATCAATTCTTATGAAAAAATGTCTAGTGTTAACTCATCCAAAATGCCAGCTTTATCGCACAACAGCTGTAGCAAACTACCTTGTCTGTTCAGCAGTTCTCCAGGTGAATCCATTTCGGCAATAGTTCCATGATCAAATACAATCACCTTATCATAGTACACGACTTGACGTAGTAAATAAGGTATGACCAATAGTGTCTATAAAGAAGCATGAGCAAATAATAAATAATGATAATCATAACGTACGGATTCTTGAAATTCCTGATCTATCACAGATCGAATGATCTCTTGAGACTCTATGTTCAAATCAGCCTCTTCAAAAACAACCAGTCTCGTACAGTCCTGAAGTAAGGCTCGCGCAATACAGAGCAATTGTCTCTGGCAAACAGTAAAACGAGATCCATTTTTACCGATATCATAATCTAGATCATGAATATAAGAAAAGGGCAAGCCTTTGAGATCACTGCCGCTACTGCCGCTATGGCTGGATCTTTGTGACTGATCATGAGGCTTGGCAAGATAAACCTTGTATAGGACTTGCCAAAGTGCATAATCTTCGTACTCTCCAAATGGATCTAGGTTACTTCTAACTGTTCCACTCAATAGCCAGCTCTCTTTTGTAATGTATGTAATACGTGATCTCAAATCTTCAACGCCAATCTAATTATTATAATAAATTAGAATCTATGGATACTTTGCCCAAACGTGTACTATTTTTTTTTTACCCAAGCAATATTAACACCATCAATTTTTATGGATCCTGCCATGGGTTCTACAAAGCGAAATAGACTGGAGACCAGCGCATTCTTTTCCCCATCTGCTCTTCCGATCAGCGCCACTTTCTCGCCCGAGTAGATATTGAGAGTAACATGCTTTAGTGCAGCATCCGCTTCGGAATGATTGAAACTAACCATGAGATCCTTGATTTGAATCGTTGCTGTTGTTGGCCACTGTTTCTATGTCAGCTTTATGTATGTCGCGTAAATACAATAGACTTACCGAAGCAGGTGGACGAGAGCCTTCAACAATGCTAGGCGGCTCTTGAGGGGCATTCATATACTCATTGATCTTTTCGACTGATTCAAAATGTATATCCACAGCTGTCGATTGTCGCATCAGCCAGTACACATATTCTTGTAGGTTTGTTGAAAATGTTAGCGCAATACCTGCCATGCCGGCATCAATGATGTCCATTTTATAGACAAGCAAAATGGATATGAACAAGGATAAAAGGGTGCCTAGCAATTCAACACGCACAAAGAGCCATCTGTTAGTCGTCCACAGAGTATAAAATGGTCTCATGTTGTCATCGAGTCTATTGAACATCTTTTTCATCATTGTCCACTCTTCACCATAGGCTCGTATTGTTAGCAATCCAGTCAATGTATCAGAGAAGAGATGAAGGATGGGTGGGCGACTGCTGACGTTTAGTCTTTTCAATTCTTTAGAGGCTTTAATATATATTATGCCGATATAAAGATAGATTATGGCTAATGATTGTAAAAAAGGAATTAGAATACACTCTCTTTTCGAACAGGTCATACTTACTTGCAACCGTACTGGCTACAAAGAACTCTGGCAATATAATACCGATTGTAAACACTGCTCCGATGATGCTAAATGACATCTGTAGCAAAAATCCAACTTGCCATCCTATACTTCCATCAACTATTTCTATATCCTTTATGAATCTTTCTAGGATCCGACCTGGTGGCGTTATTTCGAAAAACTGGATAGGAGCATGGCACACCGACCTCAAGAGACCCAAAAAGAGTCGACTAGAGGCACGAAGGGATCCACGGTACTGAATGATGGTGCGAACAAAGTTAAACAGGACGGTGATAAGACTAATGGCCAAGTAAACGAGTACGTAGTAATTGGTGACAAAGGAGTAGATACGTGTTGGATAAGTCATGGACCAAACCTATAAAACCAAGCATGATTATTTTGGGTGGCCGTATAGGGTGAAGATGAACAGGTTACCTTCCTTTAGCCAATAACTCTCTGCTATATTTGATATACATGCCAAGAGAGTGAATAACACTGCAAACGACCAATACTGCCATCCACCACAGGCAGATAAATAGGTCGCATAGGCATAATCTCTTTTAGCATTTTCTTCTTCGTCTAGTAACCGAATCGAGGCTGGCATGATCGAAGCTTCATCAAAAAATTCGTCTTCTGTAAAGACACCCGCCATAACACTGTTATTCTCAAAGAGGACATCCACTACGTCTCCAAAAATGTCATAATGTCTTACGGCATCGACTAGTGTCAATCTGTCTGCCCGTCGCTGCTTAATCATTCCCACAATCTTTTCCGGATCAGTTTCGACAGAGTCTACTACACCTTGACCGTTGGAGACAAGAGAAATATGGATAAAGATAGCTGCATCGCGGGCCCAAAACATGTCAGGATAGGCTGCAGCAACAATCACGGTTCTTTCCCGCATCAGATCGCCACGAATACAGTTTTCGTATATAAAAGTAGATACTGTCTTACCGAGCACTTGAAAGATATCATCTATCAGTACAGTCTTTGCTCTTGAGTAAACAGCTCTAGCAAGTGATATCTTGTGATACAGTGCCTCTATGAAAGCAACAGTCAGAAGCGGGCCCTTTCCTTTGTTTGTGGACACGTACCTATGTTGACACCATTGTTAAATATAGTTGATTTATCGCCCACGACTGTTAAATCTCCATTTTCAAAGAGTGATAAGTCCCTTAGAAGATCGCATTGATGTAAAACGGTTCTATATCTTGCATCGTCCCAAGATTCTGAAAACAAAATGTTTTCTCTTACAGTTGTGTGTTCAATCCAAGCGGTCTGTGACACATAGGCAACCTTGTGCAAGTAAAGTAATGGACATACAGGATCCCGTACGAGGCTTTTATGTGTATTAGCTGTACACAAAAAGCGAGAGGGCAAAAGGGGTCTCTCTCCTGAATCTAGAGGCATATCGCCAAGCATGGCCTTCAGCAGGCTTGTCTTACCACAGGCTGAAGGCCCAGAAAGAACAGAAAGCCTACTGGATGGAATTTCGAGTTCAAATGGCACTTTTAGTCTGAAAGCGTCATTGCCACTGGACCATTTAAATACAGCAGTACGAAGCGTGATCTTTGATTGCTCTTCATAGTCAAAAGGATGATCACCATCCTCGTTATCACTGTCGCATGTACCAACGATTTCCGCATCATCTCTTTTTTCTTCAGTATTCAAAAAGCGGGCAACATAACCAAGGCTAGTATAGATATCATTGTAGGCTATAAAGGCTTGGGGAACAACATTCAGTGGATCACGTAACATACCAAATAACACAATACTGATGAATGCAGTGCTATATAGAAAATATCAAGTAAACAATGTATTCCATCCATCATTTTAGACATCGCAATGCTTACCTCGCATCCAACGATTTCTTTTCGACAAGTGTGTACCATGCAAATGATGTCGTAGTTACAAATACAGGCATGGCAAACCAGATCAAGTTTAATAAGGTGTTTTGTGTATATACCTTGATCAACTTGACAAGTTCTTCATCTCGAGCACTCTACAATATAATATATATGTACGTGTACGAGGCAAAGGTTGATTTTGTTACTTACAGCAATTGCATCTTCCCATCTTCTTTCTGAGGCTAATGTTTTGATCGTCTTCATACCTTCACAAAGTTCTTTCAACAAACGAATTCTCCAAGATTTGGCATCATTCAAATGCGTTTGGGCCTTCATGAGTTTTTGGTTAATATAATGAGTGGATGGTAAGGCAATGACCATAACGATTAGACCCGCTAGGAAAGCAGTACCAAGTATTTGGTACAAAAACACGACACCTGCTATTATTTCAAGGGGACAAGTATAAAAGATCTACAAGACAATGTTAATATGACAGGTATTCACACGTATGTACGCCTTTACATGAAGATAAGAAGCTAGTTCTGCGACTCGCTCTGTGTCCTGGTTGATCAAGTTCGACTTCTCTTCTTCTTCGTCCTCAGACATATCATGCGCTTGCTTGAGACGAAGGGCATGCGCGTATATTTCCGAATTGAGCATGTGAACAATATTGACATGCCATCGTCTGCCCCAAAGCAAGGACTGGGAAGCTATTAGGGTGCTGATCACGCTACAGATGAACAATGCCAAACAATACAAGTAACCTATTTCCCTATCCATCCTGTCTTCCTTTTGATGTGCTTGAATGTAATTCAATAACTGACGTAAAAAGTAAGGGTTGGCATAGTGAAATATGACGGCTCCAATTGCTGTAACAAACTGATGTATGATGATCGCTCGGTTGGCTTTGAATATCCGTTGTAAAAGTGATGAGACAGTGATAGCAGTCGACGTTCTTTGCTGTTCAGCAAATAGACGGTAGTTCTCTCTTGCTCTCTGTTGTGCAGGCAATTCCCATAAAGAGGTCACTGTAAGGCGGGAATGAAAGGCTGCCTTCAACAGAGGGTTCATCCAGCTAAAGGTAATAGATGAAAGTGGAGAAGCAGTTGGTTCTGCGCTTAATATACGACCCTACACAAAAAGATATCCATTATTTTTTCTTTCCTCTTTTGCAACAGACATACACGTACATTTCGAATTACATTTCCATCCTGCATCACAAGCACATTGTCATCATTATCTTCAAAATCGATTAGCTCTCTTTGATCTAATTCGGAAGGTGCAGTCATGATAGTCATCCATAATATAAAACATAAACCGAGATCAATCAAGGCAGAATATATTTCGATGGATGAGGATATAAACCACTTGTTGTCTGTAAAGATGTAATCAAATACTCGTACAATAGCTGACAATAAGATGATGGAATAAAAGAACAAGAGATGAGTGTTGTATCTAGTAAACTTGGTTGCGGTGAATGATTTGATAATGAGGACTAGAACATAAAACTGTATACAGATTAGTATGGGCTGTATATATATATAGATCATGTTACTCTTGAAATAAAGGCCAGTCCAGGATTGATAATCTGATAAAGAGGTGGTCCCTTACAAGGTCTTCCTTCTAATATAACACTCTCTAATCTCCAAGCGAATAAAAATGCCCAGTTGCTTATTTCCAGCAAAGTGACGATCAATAAGCAAAGACTGGTCCTAAACATGGAAAGTGCTTTGATAGTAGGTAAACCAAATGTGTGATCATGACTGTGGTGATACTTGATAGACAAGTACGCGCACGAAACAATAAAGAACAATAAGGGTGTTATTCCATCAAGTATACTACATAGATAATAATTATATATACTCTAAATTGATAACTATGATCTATTATTACACTTTACGTTTCTCTATAACAAGAATTGATATAGATTGGTTGGGTAATACTCTACATAATATTAATAATTGTTGACCTTCTGACAATAAAAAATTCTTTTTCTTTATTTCATCTGTTACTGGTTTATTTCTTTACTTCTTGTTGATTTCCACAACCACAAAAGGGCTTCGTTAACATAAAAAAGTACAACAATAAGAAGTAAAATAAGAAAAAAAAAAAAGAAAGAAACAAAAATAAGGGGGAGGAAAAAAGTTTATTTCTCACAAAAGGTGACGCGATTTAAATATCCCTTAATTGTCCACAATGTTCACTTTAACTGTTTCAGAAGAAGTGACCGCTCCTCTACGAAGCTGAACAGTTTCAACAAAATCAAATGCATAAGAGCCAGGGGTTGTATCTTTGGGAATCGTCCATTGTTTGGTATAAGTAACATATTTGTCTTGTTTAGCAGCAAGTGGGCTAGGAAAGGAATTAGAAAAAAGATAAACTACTAGCGTTTCGTATTACCAAGTAGGACATATATTTTCAATCACTTCTTGCTTGGTATTTCCGGATCTTTTATGAAAGTTGATGACGATATTCTTTGCATACCCATTTGATACATGTTCTATAGTTAAATATATATATAAGAACAAGAGTATATAGTGTATAGTGTAAGTTACTATAGACAAGAGGCTGCATCACATATTTAATAGTAACATTTTCTCCGGCTTGTATACTTTGTCCGTTTGTAGGAGAAAGAATCTTCATAAATTGAAGTTGATTATAGATATCGGCTAATGCAAGATGAAATAACAAGCATAGAGTAACCAAAGTATATGTTGCTTTCATTGTTGCTATGGGAATAGTTTAAAAAATAAAGAAATTAAAAAAAGGGAAAAGAGTATTATTTATAGATATCAAAAATAATTTGCTCGCAGTTGTGTGACAGACAGCAATTATAAAGATTGATTAATCAATTGCTTTAAAGAGTTATTAATTAAAGAAACTTAGTCTATTGGAATATACTCGAGTAAAATGAAGAGGATACATACTATCCTTTGAACGAGTTTTCCCAGAATTGAATCCAGAAAGAACGCATTGTTGTCTTGTGTATATAGAGAGTGACATGTTGCTTTTTTTTTATTTATTGCACTAGAAACGCTCTTTTCCACCAAATCATATTATCTTTATTAAGCTACAACATTTCCAGGAGCAGACGTATCCTTTCGAAGATCAAGCAAGAGTTCCTTCATGCGAGAGACATCCCTTGTATGATAACCCGTCTTGGCACTTTTAATATCAATTTCACTCACAACACGTTCCCAGACATTGCTTGAAGAAGATATATTTTCACGGTTCTTTTCAGTTGATTCTTCACGAGCTCTATAAAAAAGGGGATAAGCTACATCTCTTTTTTTTTTCTGGTTATTTTCTTCTTTTACCTGTTTTCTTCAATCGCTCTTTGCTTCTTATCGTTATAATCTTCATAAAACTTGTCAATTTCCTCACGAGCCTGTTTAACAAGGTCTTCCTTCTTTTTTGAGGAAACAGCATCACGCTCGGCAATTACTTCAGCTTGTTTCTCACGCCATTGACTTTATAAACAAGTTTAAGTTAATTCGTTATTGAGATGTGTAGTCATTCTTACCGAACTGTCTCTGGTTCTTCTTCTGGTAATAAAGCCTTATAAAATGCCTATTATATAAAAGAGACATGTTTGTAAACTTGGCGCTCTGTCATCTTTTCTACAAATGCAAACCTGTGAGGTTTCTAATTCTTCAGCCTTGGGGAATTCTGCTTCAAATGAAGAGTATGTGTTATCCACAGGTGGAGCGGACGTGGTTGGAGTTGGTTCAGTAAAGACCGAAGGAGACATGGGCAAAGTGGAAGGTGTCATCAGATTAGTAACTGCAGGTGATTGAATGGGTTCAGTGTTGAATAAATCAGCATCTTCGCCTAAAGCTGCTCTTTCACGAGCAAGAAAGTCGGCAGTAGGATCCTCGGAAGGTGTGTTGAAATCGCCAAAGTCAGACATTGATATATAAAGTGAAAAAGAAGGGAAATAATCTATGTGACGTACTATGCTTCCACTCCCAATTTACCGAATGTTTGAAAAGTCCGCCCACTTTTTTGAATTATTTTGGACATTTGTGAGGTTAAATTGCCCAAAAATTTGACCAGATGTTTGAAGCTAATTTAACCATTCTCCGTCGAATGAATTCTCTGGAGAGTTTTATGAGACGGTTGGATAGAGCCAACAAGGAAGGATATATTCTATGATCTTCTTTTTATTTAAAATAGCGAAATTTAAAATGAATAAAATCAATAAAAGAAATACAATGACAATACTTATTATTTGATCTTAATGAGCGAGGTCTTGATAAGGAATGGGTGGGCGGGTGATACCCTTCCTTGTTGGCTTATCCTCTGGTCTATTGACTAACTTTTAATATTAAGTTGACCAGCTTTTTGACTTTTTATTCTCCAAGTTTTTCAAATGAATCTCTTTCGCAAAGACGGTAGAGGTGGAATAGTGGACGAGTCTGGCAATGAAGCAGCTGCTTTTGTTGTAAACCCATCATTCAGACTGACAAGCTTGACAAACCTGCATAAATATATCAAAAATAAAATAAAAAAAAATAGTTGAGGAAGAACCGAAAGACACTGATATGCAAGAAGCAACTACAAAAAATGAAAGATTATCAGAGTACAATGTTTACACCACCGAAGATCGATTGCGATACTTCTTTTTTTTTTATTCAGGAGAAGCTTATGAAACCAGCAGAAGCTGCAAAACTGACTAATGTTAATTATGAAACTGCTCGAAAATGGAAAGCAGTCTACAAAAAAGATCCAGAGCACAATATCCTTACTACTTTGAGGAATTAGATTCGTAAAGATCGACTTTTTGGTCATCCTGTACCGTACAGTAATTGAACCTCCAGATTCAACTCTGACTCAAAAAATCCTTGGCAGATTTCCTTTTTGAAAAAGTATTTTTTTTTAGTCTGTCAGCTTAAAAATACCTTAAAAATTACTGTAGTAATAACCTACAAAGACTCATCTGTAACTCATAACATTTAGAGGACAGTTTATCCAATAAGATAAGGCTCAGCTTATATTCTTATAAGCAATTAAGGCCTCTAATGGGCGCACGATTATCTCTATTTTACACTTTATTCAGAAATTATGCGCACACTGATAGAAAAATGATAGTTTCAGACAACAAATAGCAATAAAAGAGAGCCCACAAGAAGATGTAATATTACAATCGTGCGCCCATTAGAGGTTTTAATTATTAATAAATAAAAATCTGTTTAAACGTATAGAGAGATGAGGGTCTATGCCCCTAGCACAATGGTCAAAAACCTTTAATTTGAAGCCAAAGCCCTGCGCTCGAATCCCACAAAACCGCTCCAAGTAGCTTGCTCTTGAGGGTTTTAATGCCACTTTCTATGGTTCTCGGTTGTTGGTCGTTGGAAATAAACAAATTATGAATAATTGCGGTACCTGCCCAGGCTGAAATAAGCATGAACCCTAACACCACTAAGTCTTAGCTTACCAATTATAATGATAAGTTTATCTCCCGTTACCCACCTCCCATTAGACTGTATGCTTTTCCCCTCTACCACCAGTACCTTCC
Organism: Rhizopus sp. PT2906; assembly: GCA_025529335.1. NCBI lineage: Eukaryota > Fungi > Mucoromycota > Mucoromycetes > Mucorales > Rhizopodaceae > Rhizopus > Rhizopus sp. PT2906. The sequence continues at coordinate 12,192 of JAMYHX010000100.1, forward strand.
CACTCCCACCACATTATATGCTTCCACTTTATCGAACTTGCTCAGGCAAAAATTAGTATAAAAATACTACGTGCCCACTTGGATTTATTAATTAAAAAGTGCTTAACCGTATAAAGAGACGAAAAGGGGACAGTTTGCCCTTGGAGAATTCTTCCTACAGCTATATAATTCAAACTACGCTTAGCCCACCCTTTTTTGTGTGGAGATTTCATGCTTGAAAGCTTGGCTTTTTTTCTTGTTTCTATTTATTATCACTAAAATATGGATCCTGATAATACAACAGTGCCTGGAGACCAGCCTATGGAGGAGGAGATGTACTCTTCTTGGGCACTTTTGATATTTATGACATTGCTAATGGGAGCCTTGTGGACAAGTTACTTTTTACAACTAAGAAAGATTCGTGCAGTTCATGAGACAGTCATTTCGATCATGGCAGGTCAGTTTCAACAAGTTATTGTAGTCTCTTTCTGTACTGATACGCTTAAATAGGCATGATTGTTGGCTTAGTCATAAAGCTTGCTCCAGGAACAATAATTCAAGGTATGGTCAAGTTTAAGGAAGGTGTGTTCTTCAACCTATTACTTCCACCCATCATACTGAATTCTGGTTATGAACTCAAGAGAGTAAAAAGAGGAAAAAATAAAAAAGAAGACAATGAAAGGCCATTAACCAGACTGACCGCAGTTTTATGTAGCGTAACTTCTTTTTGAATTTTGGAACCATTTTAATATTTGCTATGGTGGGCACCTTTATCTGCGCCATTGTTACTGGGTAAATTAAATAGATCTTGGCAAAATATTAACTGACAGACGGATACTATATACTATAGGGTGCTGACATTTATCTATGCGCTTATCAACCCAGAAGGCTTGAATATAAGCTTTTTAGATAGCATGATCTATGGTTCTATTTTATCAGCTACAGATCCAGTAACAATATTAGCCATCTTCAATCAGCTTCATGTAGACCCACAACTATTTTCTATTATTTCAGGAGAATCTTTGCTGAATGATGCCGTTGCTATCGTCTTGTCAGAGTAAGAAGGACCGGATGTTAAAAGGGCAATTTATTAAAGGGCTATTATTAGCACACTCCGTCATTTCCGTGGTCAAGAACTACATGCAGCCAATATCCTCAAAGGTATTGGCCTTTTTTTGGGTGTATTCTGGGCCTCAACACTGATAGGTATTGTCTGCGGTGTACTGGTTGCACTAATCATGAAGTTCTCTCAGCTCCACAAGTTTCCAAACATTGAAGCTTGCTTTGTTCTATTAATGGCCTACAGCAGCTATTTTTTCTCTAATGCAATTCAAATGTCTGGTATCGTCACACTACTTTTTACGGGCATCACACTCAAGCATTACGCTTATGATAACCTATCTTTAAAGAGCAAGCGAGCAACCAAGTCCATGTGCCAGATACTATCCCAGCTTTCTGAGAATTTCATTTTTATCTACTTGGGTGTTAATCTCTTTACACAAGACGATCTGGACTATAAACCTCTTTTCATCATCATTACCTTGGCGTTCATCTGTATTGCTCGTTATGCATCTGTAGCACCCCTCTCTATCCTGATCAACGCTGTGTGTAGAGCTTTAGGCAACCCCGAGCAGCTACCCAAGAATCATCAGATCATGCTTTTTTGGGCTGGGCTTAGAGGAGCTGTAGCCTTTGCGCTTGCGTCAGGTATTACGGGTGAAAGTGCGCCTGCGATGCGCACGACTATCCTGGCTGTCGTTGTCCTCACAGTGCTCCTCTTTGGTGGCACAACTAGCCGAATGCTTCAAATACTTGATATTAAAACAGGAGTTGCCGAGCCTGATGAGTCTGGCAGCGAAGATGAGGAGGAAGAAGAAGATGATAGAACAGGCAATTATCAAAGAGTCAGTAGTTTTGAGCCATCAACTCAACGTAAGCGGCAATTTGACGAAAATGATGTTTCCATCGGTGGTTTACTCTCGGGGCCACTTGGAGAGCCTATTATTGAGGACCGTGCGCCTCACTGGTTTGTGTCATTTGATGAAAAATGGCTAAAGCCCGCTCTGACAAAGAAGCATGTTCAAAGAAATCAATCCTTGGCTGAGTACTGGAAAGAAAAAAGAAGAAAGATGGAAAGGGCGAACAGGAACATGCTGGACGGTATTCGTTCGTTCCCATTTGATGAAGATCAAGGCGATGCGGTGACTCTTAATTCTGTCAAGGCAACTACAAGCGGGCCAAGCTATAACAACAGAGGCTCACCAAAGATCGTCGTAGGGTCAGGTAGAATGTTTGGTCGATCACCAACTCATGAGTCAGATGAAGAAGTATGAAGTGTTACCCTCGCATGAAAAAAAGACATATACTTGATATTCCTCCCTTTTTTATGTATATTTTTAGAAGCCACTAATAAAGCTATCATTACTTGATAATTATCCCTTTTTTTGATTAGTTTATTTTCTCTTTCGTATAAGTAATATCAAATAGAAGCATGATCTGAAACTATACGCCTGTCTTAAGCTTCTGGCTCTGGTGGAGTTAGAAGCTGTTGAGTAACTCCACCGACAACTTTAGAAACTTGGGCATTGGTCGCCAAGGCAAAATCGGTAGCGCAATTCAAGTACTCATTATCTGTATCATTTTCTTCTTCGCCAGACTGTCTACAGCTTTGTGAACGCGTAGCTCCATTAGCGGCGCCTTCAACTAATTCTTCCAGTGATGTGACTCTTTTAGCTATTGTATGAACAGCGGCAGCAGTGATCGAGGAGATGAGAGTAAAGGTAGCCAGTAAGCAAACAGAGAGGACAAACGAACGCATGGTTGTTTAATAAAGTAGAAAATGGAAGAAATGAATGAATTAAATTGCAACTAATTTATACTTTATTCTGTACAATATGCATCTCCTCCCTTTCAATAAGGGATAAACTTAGTGCGATCCAAAGATTGCTTGAGGTATAGGTATTAAAGTTTATTCCATTTTGGAAGTACGTAATAATGGCAATCAAAAAAGTGAGTTTTGCTTGTACAGATGTTTTTGAAAATATCTTGATTATCATTGGTGACATGACCTTTTGACAGTTCCTGTTATTTGCATAGAACCATTTTATTAATTCAGCCAAACTTATCTTTGACTACTTTATAAAGAACTCATTAATTTTTAAATGTTGTAATCAATGTTTGATAGATAAAAATAAAATGGACAAAGGTCTATCTTTAGTGGAACAAAGCAGTAAGCTAAGCATATCAAAGAAAAAGAAGGGGAAATGATACACCAAGTAATCATAGCAACAAAAAAAGTAAAGTCACAGATTGCTTTCGTTGTCACAAAGTGACTTTTTTATTTTTTGAACAAAAAAAGTAGGGCAGCTTTTTGCAACTGCTACTATTATATTACAAATGGCCAAAAAGGGAGACAAGAACAACAGAAGATCGTCAATAGCAGAGGATATGAAGAAAAGCGAAACTATAGAAATAGCAAATGGAGAAGTTGATCATAGTAAATTCAGCGTGATTCGACAGGGTAATGAATATAATGTCCCAAAAGAGATTAAGCACTGGAATGAATTAAAGCAAGAATGCACAACAACCGAAGAGATCCACAACACAGTGAGACGTTTACCTTTGGATAATGTTTTGCCTTTACTACAAGAATTATTAGAAAAATTCGATGTTCAACAAGCAAGAGATACAGAACTAACAGAATGGATCAAGGCTGTCCTTTTGACACACACAGCTTATTTTATGTCACTACCGGAAATTGTACAGCAATTGTCTGATCTATATAACGAGCTGAATGTTCGATTGACCGTATATCCTAAACTGCTAGCTATGCATGGTCGACTGGGGCTTATACAAAGACAGATTGATTATCGCAACCGTAAAGAAGAGGATGAAAGTGAAGATGAAGATGAAGAGGATGTGAAGGTGTTTAGTGAAAGCGAAGATGAGGATGCTGAAGATGATGCTGTGGCCTATGGTGATGAAGAAGACGATGAAGACAATGATGATTTAATGGATATTGATGACAGCCATGGTCATGATAATAATAACGATGAGGTAAAATTTCTCCCTTTGTTTAGCCCTTACATGCTTATACTGAATGTATTTTATAGGAAACCATGTTTGCTGAGGAAGAAGAGGATTATCTGAATACAGAAGACGAAGAAGATGAAGAAGATTTGAGTGAAAGTGAAGCTGAAGAGTAATAATAGACGGTCATGTGTAATAAAAAGTCTGCATTTTATCCCATTTGATAACCCTGAAACGTAATTAATTCTTGCGCAGACGTCTGATTGGACTACGCATATACACACACAAACATGAGGCTTTCATAGTGTCACAGCCGAGACTGTTTTATTTCTATTTTAAGTCAGCTACCCGTTTGAATGCCTTTTCAAAATGATTATATTACTGTCTTTTGAACGATGACTCTTATAGAAACGATTAGATATCAAATACAGAGTGAGTACCTTTAAAGGCTTAAGCTCATGCAGGCTCACGCGAAAGATACTTTGTAACACCGATGGGGTGAATGAGGTCACATAAAGTAGAACAATAGAGCTCTTTTTTTTTCCTCTTTTCTTCTTCTCTATATACCATCCTGTTATGCCAGTTCTAAACCATTTAGCTAATAAAGTTAAACATAAGTTACGAGAAACAGTTAGTTGCATAGTCAATCCAGATGCTAGTAAACTAGACGAGGAAGAGGAAGAATATCTTGCTGAAGGGCACAGATATGGTTCATTTGCTCCCGTAAGGCATGATGCAATGGTTAAATTTTTTATTGATGGCCACGATTATTGCTGGTAACCAAAATTATATTATACCTGACATCCAATTTATGATATGGGCTACAGGGCTGTATCAGAAGCTATTGAGAATGCAAAAGAAGTCATCTTTATTGCAGATTGGTGGCTGGTAAGTAACAAGAAAGAAAAAGAAAGGTGTTCATCTATTGACCCCGTTTTCTATTTTCTGTAAAATATAAAGTCACCAGAGCTGGTAAATCAAAAATTGTTATGTTAAATAGTTCCCCTAATGAAAGTGTCTTAGTACCTCCGAAGACCCCCAGCCAAATATCCGCAATACCGAATTGATAATTTACTAAAGAGAAAGGCAGAGGAAGGTGTTCTTATTTACATTGTTGTATACAAGGTATCATAGGGATACACTATAGGATGTACACTATCTAAACACTAGGTTCAGGAAGTTGAGATGGCAATGACACTGGATAGCGCCTATACGAAGAAGAAATTACAGGATTTGCATGAAAATATTGTAGGTAAAGTGTGCATAAAAAACTATGCATAATACACGTGCATTACTGATCATGAGCTTAGTGCAAAGACACCCTGATCATGCAGTCGGAGGAACGTTCTTTTGGTCTCATCATGAAAAGTTTGTTGTGATTGACAATCGTATTGCCTTTGTAGGCGGAATTGATTTATGCTATGGGTAATAACAACAATAGAACAAGATAAGTTCAGAAATATTAATCTTTATTTTAGCCGCTGGGATACGCACGCACATCGGTTAGCAGATTTTCATTCATCCGATCCTACTTTAGAAATATTCCCTGGTCAAGATTATAGTGATGCACGCTTACGAGACTTTGAGCATGGTAAGAATGATATAATGTTGAATTGGATATATGTATAACCAAAAAGTACTTCAGTTAATGAATGGGATCTAAGACTTGTAGACAAGACGGTTATTCCTAGAATGCCTTGGCATGACATGGCCTTATGCATGGTAAGTACAATGAACAACAAAAGATGATAATGCTTAACCACGATTGAAATAGCTAGGTCATCCAGTCTTGGATGTTGCACGTCACTTTTGTGACAGATGGAATTTTATTAAGCAATCAAAGGCACTGGACAAGAGACATGTACCTTTCCTAAAGCCACCTGCTGGTGGTTACAGTAGTTACCAAAACTTCAAGATCCCTCTGGAGAGTAGATTGTTGCGATCCTATCACTATGGTCACTCAACCCATGGCGTCCAAGGCACATGTAGAGTTCAAGTACTTCGTAGTAGCGCAGAATGGAGTTCAGGCATTAAATTAGAGGTATATAATACTGTTAATTAAAAGAAGCAGTCCCTCTCATTTCATCATAGCATTCTATTCAAAACGCCTACATTGATGTCATTACACAAGCAAAGCATTACATTTATATAGAAAACCAATTCTTTAGTAAGTTTATAAAAAGCAGATGCATGAAAATCGTATCCTTATATGTCTTTTTTAGTTACAACAACTGAAAAAGATGATAATTACATCATAAAAAACCAAATTGGAACTGCCATTGTGAACCGTATTATTAGAGCTCACGAGGAACAAGAAAAATTCAAGGTGTTTGTGCTAATTCCTCTGATGCCTGCTTTCCCCGCTGAATTAAGCACCAAGGATGCAGCTACAGCAAGGTATTCTTTGAATAACATACATGTACAGTCATGACTTACACTATGACGTTTTCTTTAGACTGGTTATGTATTATCAATACGTTTCCATATGTAGTGGACCTAAAAGTATTTATGAAAAACTTCGAAAAGCAAACATCAACCCCGAAGATTACATTCGCTTTTACAGCTTAAGAAGCTATGACCGAATCAATCGTCCTATAGTCGAAGAAATGCTTGCAAGAAGCGCAGGATATACACCCTATGATGCCATAGGCCGAGTCATCTTGAAGGAAGAAGAAAAAGAGGAAAAGGAAATTCCACCTGCTGGTTTTGTTCTTCCACAAGATCGACCTCCCAGAGAAGGGTTCACTGCTGCTACGTCAATTGCACCAGATGCGATGGGTGGTGGACATCATAAGGTGATGAACGAACCTTGGGTAAGTGACAGGGCAAATTATCAGCCTAGAGATGATATCCATGAAAAGCAAGAAGCTAGCGATTATGTAACAGAAGAACTGTACATTCATGGAAAACTACTTATTGCAGATGATCGTGTGGTTATCATGGGCTCTGCTAATTTGAATGATCGTTCACAATGTGGTGATCGAGATTCAGAAATTGCAGTTATTGTGGAAGACCAAGAGACGATACTCTCTCGTATGAACAATCAACCGGTAAGGGAAGCTTTACTATCTGTATTGGAACTAATGATGACTATATAGTATGAAGCAAGTAGATTCGCAGCTACACTTCGACGTCAATTGTGGAAAGAACACTTAGGTCTGATTAAAGAGGAAGAAATGGATTTTGTTACACCGGCTATGCTGCCACTACCTGTGCCCCACGTGGATCTAACTCAGACCAAGGAGGACCACTGGGTGATGGATCCTCTTGATGAAGAAACACTCGTACGATGGAACAAGACTGCAGCAACAAATACCATTGCTTTCCGTAACGTTTTTCACTGTGTCCCTGATGATACATGTAAGTACCTAATTAAAATTGAGAATCGACAAGTAACCAAGTGTCTTTTAGTAACAAACTGGGATGAATATCATGCATTTTACCCCGATCCAAGCAAGATTAATCTTGGCCATGTTTATGATCCCAATATGTCTGTTCAAGAAATCAGAGAAAATTTAGACAAGATCCATGGTCATCTTGTTGAATTCCCTACTCAATTTTTACGTTTTGAAGACCTGCAAGGAAGCTCATTACCCATCGTAGGCACAGCTGTACAAGAATTATACACTTAAACCTTTGTTATACATAATAAAATACGAATTTTTTTGTCAGTTCGCAAAAGTGGCTCATGAGCATCAGAGGATAAGCCAACAAGGGAAGATGTCCTTCATTTACCTCTTCCATGATTAAACATTGTTTTCGCTGTTTTAAATTTATCCAACGGATTCCGGAAATTTTATTCAACCGAGAAAAACTTTTTAGAGAGAGCATTGTTCCTTCCTTTTTTTTTTTTTAAAAAAAAAAAAAACATAGCCATGCCTCTTCCATTATCCTCATTTGCATCTATACTTAGTACAAGCAAACCTTTATTAGGTAAAACTATTGGTCCTTTAGCTACTTCAACTATCATACGTCAGCAACAACAGCAATCAAATGAGATAACGGAAAGCTCAATTCTTAATTCATTCCCAAGACCTAATTTACAACCAACACTTAATTTAAAGAATATCAAGGTCACTACCTGCTTTAACTGTCAGGGACCGCACTCTACTGAGTTTTGTCCTTGCTAGAGAAAGAGAGAGAAAGAGAGAAATATGTGTATATTGTATTTATTAAAGACTGTAACAATAGTAATTTGTATTTTTATCAAGTAAATATGTACGTATTTATATGTAAAACAATCAATAAATGTCAGGAACAACAAAATATTACATCAAATAAAACGGCCAAGCTCAGCTTTTTTATGAATACATTGTCAGATATGCATTATTAAAGTAAATGTGTCAATTAATCATAACAAAATAAACTTCCATGATCTCTATTTGGCCAACACTACATGCACCAGAAAATGCACCAGAAAATAGGTTAATGCTACGGACGCTTCCTTGGGGTGCTACCTATGTTGTCACTATACAACCTCACACTACCAAAGTCTAACCTAAGGCTGTCCAGTTCACTCTCTATGATATAAAATACGATGTCATATAATTACACGTGAGCTAAGTGGTCCTTTTTGACCAACTGACAACATAAACTTAGAACAAATGCATCAATAGCAACATTTCTTTCTATCTCTTCTTGTCCTTGAAAAGAAACAAACCAAGATGGTGACTTCATAAACTCATGTTTAGCTTGACGCTACACATTGAAAAGCTTTGTTGGATTACATCCTGGATAATAGATAGAGGTAGTGCCTCTAGTGTTAGTCTAATTTCTGGTGCATGTAATGTTTCCCGTTATCTTTCGCAAGATGGTGTTCGAATATTCGTTTATCCTTCTTAAGAGTCCAAGAAGAACGAAAAAATAATATTCGAGTAAGATCTTGTCATGGATGAACAATTTCATGGTAAACTCAAACATTGGTATAATTAAAGTATTTTGCTAAGCCATTTTCTTGGTAGATGATATCAAATCGGCAATTTGCCAATTTTTACCATTGTATCAGGAGTCAATCAGGAATTTAAAGCGAAGTGGGTGCGAAATAGTGGGATATGCTCGCAAGTCCCCTTCAAATGATAAGTTTGAAAACGGGGTGAAACTTTTGCAGAAAATGGCGGACAACTTGCAAAATCGTTCCTTGGCAAGCAGAATACGTGTCTCTTTTTTCAGTTGCGCATCCACTACATTCAGTGAAAGAGATACTACGACCGATAAATTTATACTTGCAAAATTAAGCAATGTGAACGTAGATACTCAAGGCAAGTCAAAATAGATGAAAACATATAAACTAGAACACACTCTATTATTAATTCACTACATATATGCTTCATTATTTACAGTCTGCACAACATGACGCCTGTTTGGTATCCATTGATTATCCGGGGCTTATGTCAAGATCGCAAGAGCTGAAAAAATTGATTGAAAACAATGATGGGATAAAACAAATTGCAATCGATACTTTTGCTTTGGACAATGAAATTCACTTATTTGATGCAAAACTTATAGCGTTTGACCCCACCTTTCTTGCCAAGTTTGATTGCAAAGAGAATATATATATATATATACAGCAGAATAAATCCATTCTCATTTCATCCCGTTTGATTTCTTTATCTAACCAAAGATAAGTGCTATAGCCACACCCTATAGTCCATACAAGACTTTATCTACATATCGTGTGTCTTGTTATAGAATTAACATATCACCGCATGTATGAACAGATGTTGGAAAACAAGCGTAGAGGCTAAACACAAGATAAGACGCAGAATATCAAAAAACTTCCTTTGGATTTTTCACGACCTTGAAGGCTCAGGACCCTGATGTCGTGCAAGCTGATCACATCCTTTCTCAACACTAAAACAACACTGTGTCCGTAAGTGATTACGCAGACAGATCTGAAAATGCCCGTACCAAGGCTTCTCTTCAATCTTTTTTTTTGTCGGTGGTACAAGAGTAATATCCTGTTGATCCGTTAATCAGGAGGTCAACGCTACTTTTCTAAACTCTGCTAAGTTCTATATTGCTATGACGTGTTTTGCATTTCATATTTATAGAGTGACATCGACACATTCGCGCCTTAAACTTATGTCGTAGATGCAAAGAAGAGTGCCGAATGGCTTTTCTCAACTTTGCTAAGCTTTATACTGTTATGGTTTGATCTGCATTTGTCTTTATAAAATGACATCGGATTCATGAGACTTTTGGCTGTGAGTGGCGAGATGTAGAGGGTATCCTCTATGGTGATCAGTCCTTTTTTTTTCTTTATGGGCACATTCACAAAACAAAATATCTCAGTAGTAATCATGTACCAACTACCTTTCATTTTCTTTCTTTTTTTAATAATACATTTGATAGTGGTAGACGCATCTTAGTCCATTCACTCCATTCTATAAGTTACAACTTGATGACATACACCTGTTACTCTTTGCTTGGAAAAGTAAAAGAAGATATAATCTTCTCAGGGGGGCTTTCTATTATCAACGCGAGCTTATTGAAAGAAGTAAGCTTGGAATATACTTGTTGTTGCTTTGATTCCAAAATATTTTCGAGCAGCTTGGGCAAGTTTTCATAAAGCTTTTCAGCATCGTTAAGCTCTTTAGTGCTCGATATTTTTCTTAGACCGCAGAGAACTCCATCAAAGAAATTGTGATTAAGTGGTCTGTGATAGTGTAGAACAAATAGTTTTATCTCAAAAGCATAAGAGTACAGGTAAATGGAATGAGTCACTTTTTAGTCATTTATAAGCAGAGAAAGATAAAGATTCATAACAGAAGGGTGAATTGGTCTTTAAATAGAAGAATAAATGCTATCAACTTCTACTGAATAGTGTTAATATGACACGCCATCAAATACTACAGACTACAGATAGCATGACTTAGTGCTGTGGGCTTAATACGAGGCATTATGTTAATATCGAACAAAAAGATGCACCTTGGCGATATATAAAAGTTAATACTGGAATATATGTCCTAAAATACCAACTAAATAAAGGACGCAGCATGATATTAATTGGCATTTCATGTTCCTGGAGCTCATTCCTTAGTGCTAAATCTTTTTACGCGTCACGTAAAAAGATTTAGCAAAGCGGCATATGATTTTCAAGGGACGACAATGTTTACAGTTCGCTCTTTATATAAGGTAGCACTTGTGTATGGTACACACAATCTTTTTGTGTACACCACCATCTGCTCTTTAGTAAGATCTGCTTCAGTCATGTCCATAAAGATGTTCATTGTTGCTCTTGTATTGGTCCCTAAGGGATAAACAAGTTTGCACACATATTCACATATATGTTCAATTTAACTATGGCCGTTTGTAGTGTAGTACAAGTGAATTACATCCACAAACCTTTGAAGCAATTTTCAGTAAGCGTGCACGTATTTGATTGGGAAATTGGATAAAAAAATTTTTCTGCGAACATCTGACATACTTTGTTGGTTTACAATAGCTATATTTCCGCGTAAAATACCCTTTTTGAAGGACGGAATACAGATAATTCCTCAGATGTCGCGTCATTTTTCTATAGCTTCATTATCATTTATAAATGGATGCAAAAGCTCAGCTCCGCGGCTTAGGAATTTTTTTAAAAAAAAGAGGAAAAATACACCTGATGAATTTTGATTACGATGAAGTAAGAGCAAAAATGATCAGGGGATCCCGTGTCCGTTCAAGAGAAAGAATACATTCTGCAAAGGTTAAGTAATGCTGCCATCAACAGACTGAGAAACGGAAAACCAGACTAAAACTGAGCCTTAAACACATGATATTACTTAATTTATACATCAACAAATGCATGTCAATCCTTTCTTTGGTCTTTTTAGTATTTTACTCTTTGCTTGATAATTAATAAAACGTGGCATTTGTACAACGTATAGAATTTCCAGATGATGATAGATAGCTGCAGACAATATACAAAATTTTCGTAGACTTTTTTAACTAGAAACAGTGATAAAAGACGCGACTTTTTTGGATTTTTATTTAATTTGACTGACATAAAGCATAAATTATTGAGAAAAGAATAAATGTAGCGTGAGGGAATATGTTGTCATAGTCTACAAGTGACTAAATCTCTAGCGTGAAATAGGGTTTTTTTTTATTTAAATTTCTTACAAAACAACAGTCGAAAAATTTTTTTTTCTTTCTTTTTCATTGTCAAAAAAAAAAGGATTTTATTTATAAGCAAATAATACAGAGATCAGTGTTTAATAATTAGCCGAGCAGCACTAAATAGAGTAAAGTAGAGAGAAACAGCCCCTTTAGGAAGACAGCAGTAAAAGAGAGTAATACGATCCGAGGAAAAAGACAATAGATAGTCGCTTTTTTCAAAGAGAATAAGGCAAGCCCGAATAAAGGAATGTCTACCGAAGACTGACCAGTAGATTCGAATGATTTTTTTGAACTGCATCTACTGGTCTTTCTAGAATGGAGTCAACACACCACACAAGGCGACGACAACGACAACGACAACGACGACGACGACGATGAGTGTATGCCGGCAAGATTTCCCGCCACCATCAGGACATGTCGCTTGACTCTTCTTTTTGTTCATTTTAAACATTACATTTCTTTTCCTTTGTTATTTTATGCTTACAAATAAAAAAGATTAAAATTGTAAGAGAAAAGCAAAGAAAAGGGACCCCTATATTTGATCTTTTTGTACACTAAATTTGCTCCATCTATCGGCGATTCAAATGACCGTGCTTTCGCTTCGGTTTTCATTGGATGGCCACAATCAGTGATGAATTACCATTCTAGTTTCCCTGATATTTACGCCAATCTGCAACTGAGATACCTTTATGGAGCTTGATAAAGTACATAAGAAAGAATTGACAAATATATATATTATCTCTATACAAAACATGGCCTGTCTGTTTCAATCGCAATTGATTCGCGTTCAGAACTTGTTTTTAAAATATGACCGAATCATTGATTAGTATCTCATTAGAGATAATTGATGATTGATAATGTTTTTTACAAAGTAGCTTGCCATGAATAGAGTTGATCGATAGTTGACTTGTTTTACACAAGCTCCGAAGGGGAATCTATATCTGTAATAAAATAATTAATGAACTTGGTTTAACCCCCCCCCCCTCTTTCTGTTCTTTGTTGCCTGATGTTAATATTATTGATATTTAACTACAAGTCTTTTGTTCGTTGTCCATACAGATTTTCCTAAAGGACTTGGACATGTTGCACAAACTCGGTCGGATTGTAAATGCTACTCTTCATTCCGGATTTACTCTAGCATTTTGCAGGATCAGGACCAGTAACTATCAGCATTTCCCCACCATCAATGAATACAACACAGTGTGATAAGCAAAAAGTGTCTCTTGCTTTTTGGAGCATATCAATACGTGCTCAACCATTGAATGAAATGATTCTTAATTTATCTTAATAACACTAACCGTGACCTTGGGCATATTGGAGACATTAGGCTTTGCCGCGAGCTTCCGAAACGTCAGTAACTTGAAAATTCATCTAGATATCGGAAGCGCATCATTTTCTCTCGGGGGTGTGCAGTAACACAGAGCATGAATTGCTCTTCTTATGATAACTATTCTAGAGGAAATGTAATAATCGCCATGTCCTCTCCTTACGGCAGTACCCCGATTAATGGGCCATCTTCCCACGACGACAATTTACATACCCGACAGTGCCCAAGAGGACATACAGGTAAATCACGGATAAGCGGACAGCCTCGGAATTATTCCAGACAACCCACCAGTGCCATTTGATCATTCGTTCTGTAACCTACAACATCAAAGTCAAGTTATTGATCACTTGGATACCTTGTTAGATACTTTAACTCTCAAGACGATCGTGATTTATTACACGTATTACAAATAAAAATTTATTATAACATAAAGAAAAGTAAATAAGCATAAGTAATGAAGAAAGATATTGATGTCCATTGAGCTAAGATTCAATTTGATAACTTCTTTTCTGTATTTCGTCTGTTTCGAGACATGGTACTTGAAGGCAGGCTAAATACAACTTATCATTCAAGTTCTCTTCAAATGAATATCTCTTTGCCAACGCTTGAAAGATCAAGACTTTTTTAATAATACTTGCTGTGATCCTGTGTTTCCTGAAATGAATCAAAGGCTGACTGAGTACTGTTACTTCCAGCTGACTTTGGAAGGCACTGGGATTATAGCTTGAAGGGATATATGATGGTAGCTCCGCATTAAAGACAAGATCAGATAGGTAAATGCCCAAAAACGGAATACATCCGCCAAAGGGCAATTTTACTGTGATCGCGTTCTTGCCCATATTCTCTACCTGAATCTCCGTAGGTGTTTCTCCATATTCTTCTGCGACCTGTGTCATACTGTCTCGAAGATTCTTCCAGTTTTTTGTCGGTGAAGTGAACGTAGAGAGTTCTTTCAACACCTTCATTTCACGCTTGCTCACCATGGACCACGTCTTTTCGAGTCTCAAAACAGATGAAGACTGTAAACCCAAGAGTATCTGTATAAGAGTACTAAAATTACAATATAGCTTGCACTTCTATAAGAGGGAAAAAAAAAAGATATAAGTGTCCCAACTTTTTAAACATCTATTGACTTGCCTTTGCTAACCGGATGAACTTTTCTATGAGTTTTGCTCTTGTTTCAATTGGTACTGTTTGTACTATCTCACTCGACACCCATTGACAGACCGCGTTAAATCGATGAATGGCCTTCTCAACACCTCTTTCCGAATAATCCTTCTCTCTCTCTTGCTGCTGCTTCATTCTTCTCTTTCGTGAATAAATACCAGGCTGATTGAATTGTTCACCGCTCACATCGCTATCGTCGTCATTATAGAATTCACTTGGCAAATGTAATCCTGCAGGCATCTTGGTCCATCGGACATCAACCAGTTCTTCCCAGCTGATACCAAGTAATACGTTTCTTTCAATGAGGCAAAATTGTTGAGCGATCACCGATGTTGGATAACTTAGTAAAATCGACTGGTAGTTGTTATTTGATCTAGATGAAGTGCTGTTGGGTGGAATATCCATTTCAGTTATTCTAGATCTCAAAGACTAGTATGAGAAAAAAAAAAAAGAAAAAAGAAAAAGAAAAAGCAAGAGATTAAATACAAAAGAGCATACATCGTTTTTCTATTTTTGTATTTACTTTATCAGAGTGCTTATTCTTGATTGCGAATTTCCATTGTTCTTTGCTTTGATTATTCACTTTATGACTAAAATAAGAGCGAACGGATGCAGCAGGACTTGGACCTGTTGAAATCGGAGGTAACGGTTTGTTGATTCTATTACTGTAGAGGCTATCTTTTTTCTTTTCTTTTTGTCTTTTTGACGCGTTTAATTCAGGATCAAAATAATCTTTGGCCGGACCATCAGCGATGGGCGTGAGATTATCGTTGGAAGGAGAAGATATCGAAGGTATAGCCAGTTGTGCATTATAGAATGACCGATGCATTCTGGCATTTTCTAGTTTTTGTTGTTCTTGTAAAGATAAATCTGCCTGTAACGCCGCATCTTCCTCCGCTTGCTCTTGCTGTAGTCGCTGCTGTAGTAGGCGGACTTCCATAAGTCTTTGATTGAGTTGCTCTGTCATATCATCTTTTTGCACCTGCTCTTCTTGTTCTTCTTCTTCATCATCGTCTTCATCTTCTTCCTCATCCTCAATACCCGATGTTCCTGGCGTCAAATAGCTTCCTATGGAATCATCTGAATCATGCTCGTTTCTGTCATCCCCTCTCCTATTCATATAGTTTGATTCATCTATAGGTAATGAAGATGCACTCCTACTATGAGTAGATGTTTGGTATAAAGGTGTTGCTGTGGAGTTGTAGTGTGTACTTCCGATCACCACGACAGGCGCTGTTTGTTTATCCCTGATAGCTGTGTTTGCTCTGTGTCGTCTATCAACATAAATACCATGAATACGTTGACGAATGGTGTTTTTGGATAATTTGTCCTTGACCATTTCCGTTACTCTTGCCTGTTCAAAGGTTGGAGGTGGTGGCTCAATGACCTGAACATCGGTGGATGACGTATAATAAAGCCTCTTGAGTCGTCGAACCACTCGTTTTAGCGTCTTTATGATACGTTTATCTCTTGGAGATTGCTTTATGACTGGATGAAGAGATATTTCGTTCAAGAACTTTGTTAAAATAATTCGAAGCTCCTTATTTGGAACAAAGTCATGCAAATAATAGTTCAGTAGCCAATGTCTGATGGTTACAAACGTTCTATCAAAGAGAGAGTACATAAACCTGTTTTATGCATATAACAGTGCCAACTTGTACCTTACACGAGTAACACATCTCTCTTCATCGTCATTTTCTAATCCCCACATGAACCTTGAGATAAGGAATTTAGCCAGTTGAATGGGTGTCATGAATATACGGTAAATAAGGAAAAAATCCGTCATGAAAGCATAATCTACGTAAGGAGACACATAAATCTCGTTGTTTACATATATTCTTTCCATATTTACCAAGAGACACTGTCATCTTTTCTATTAATTTTTCAATCGTAGCTGCCTCAATCTCTCTCTGTTGAGGGACATCTGTGACGACTGGTTCCTGTTTTCTTGAAAATAACTCAGTTGACCAGATATGTTTTTTTCTTGCTACTGTTTCATGTTGGTGTGACTGATTGGAAGTGTTTCGCCAAATGATGCACGGACTATTATCTGATTTTACAATGTCAAATAAGGTAAGGGGATAATCCGAAAGATCTAACGGTGGGATGCCTCGATCATGACACTGTTGTTCGTGTTGTAGATGACTATGTGTTTTATCTGTCTCTATCCAGATATCACCAAATTCGCTGACTTTCGGAATCGTCGGTAGACTACAAAGGGACTCGAACGGTTTAAAGCTAACTGAGGTAATACTATCACTACTCCAAAATATTTTCGATTCCGTGTACTCTTTCACTCCAAAGACCGTGGCAAGAGCTGCTCTTTCCATTCCACCGTCTGCCGTATCTTTTATGAGCTCAACTGGAATGATGGAATTAGCCCTCTTTCTTGTCGACATGGTAGTAATCAAGGGTGTAAGGAAAAAAAAAAAAAGATAAAAAAGACAGAGAGGGCACACAGTTATTTATAGTAATAATGTGGCTATGAACAAGTTTATTAAAAATAAATAAACATTTTATCTATAATTTCCATTTGTAAACAATATTTGATATATTGTTCAAGAACGAAGGCCATCTTTCTACAGCGTTACGTGTATCCAAGGTAACGGGATCTACAGACACAAGCTATTCGTTGATAGGTGAGTATTTATATAGATGTTTTCTTTATATTTTATATTACTTCTACTTCAGTTCTTCTTGTTCTTTTGTCTTGTTCCTGTACACGATTAATATAAATCAGGTTGTCGTCTGCATACAAGTATCTCTTCTTGTTTATATGAGACACATCTAATAATGTCATGTCTTTATAGTGAAGAGGAGCAACCATTTCGCTATAACTATTATAAACAGTGAGTTTAATTCTGATGTTTCACTGTTTAATATAATAACCTAAGCAATTTAAACTTTTCAAATAATTGACGCAAATCCTCAGCTGAATAATCTATAAACTGCCTGGCAATGAATCGAACATCAATATCACTAAAAATAAACTTGTTAGTTTATCATACTTTATAAATCATTTTACTTGCCTTGTTAAACCAAGTACATCAATAACGGATCTCTTCTTTTCTCCAATAGCGCGACTAAACTTCATGTTTCCATTTTCTTGTACAATAAATTCAACTTGGAGTCTATTCAGCATATCGTTATCCTTTGATTGGTCATTTTTGTCAACATTCATCAATAGCTCATTGTTCACATATTCAGCCTTGATTAACTTTTGATGCACTCCTCCTTCTGAAGTGAAAGGTATAAAATTCGATACTAATTTAGCAGGTGGCATACTATTTTGCAATTGTAAATATAGGATCCTCCTCCTTTGTATAACTTACGCATTAAAAAAGGTAGTTTGATTGCTTTTGATGAGTTCTTGAAGTGATGATATGTTTATGTCAGATGTTGAAATAGGCTGGAGAAGGTTAGGAGTCATCTGTGCCTTTATTGAATTTCTACAGAGTAAGTGACCAAACCTGATGATAAAAAAAAGGGGGAAATGTTAATTCAAAAAGACATTATCCATGTATCAAATTTACTTTGCTTCTAAAGATATGTCCTTGTATTCTTCTTGTTTAAACGCACTTAGTAACAGTTCCTTAATATCACTCATTTGCATTGTCCTATCATGTTTGGCTTATTGTTCCTTCTTTTTTTTTTTGGGTGGTTGAACTTACTGCTGATCGGCTAGATTGATCAAGCTTGGCTTCTTATTTTCGCTATCGTTCTTCTTTTTTAATCTACTCCAGCCAAACTGTCGATCATACATAGGCATAGCCAAAGAATCATGAAAGGGAATCAAATTAAATTCTGATCCTTGATTTACTAATGTTTTATTGGCTTGTTCTAATGGTTTTTTGCTTGTCATATTTAGCTATAGAATATGAGCATCGTTGTCTTCACCATCTTCATATGTATAAGCTAACCTCTGTCAATGTCAAGTTAAGCAATCTTTTCGCATTTTCCATAGCATGGTCCGATAGACTCGTAAAGACAAACTATAAACACAAAGAATCAATACTGAGCTCAATAGACTTTGACTGATCTACCTTGTCATTGTCCAAAGAAATGTATGATCCTGATACTTTGGAAATACCTGCTAGCACACGAGATATTTCAGAACGAAATCGACTATCTTCTAATGTTTCTATTGGCACTTGCACTTGTCCTTCGACAAGTTTCAGATGTCCCTGAATATCTCGCTTTGCATTTTCCACTGCACTTGGCTGTCCTTCGATCAAATACCGACTCTGAGTCACGTCAATGGTCACATTCACCTTGTTGGCTTCCTCAATTTTTCGAATAGTACTACCATTATCTCCAATGATGAAAAATAATTCTTGACGAGATGCTGGGAATTGTTCGATTATTCTCTTCTTTCTTTCTTCTCTTACTTGTTCTCTTGTCTTTATGCCCCATGTGTTTTGCAATATAGTAGTTAACATGCTCCTTTTAGTGCTGTTCTTTTTATACATTTGCTTTGAAGCCAAATATTCGGCTAGTTGATGCTTGTTGTATGATTTATTTAACAGTGTATACAGTTTTTGATATTCATTTGTTGTTATCACTTTTTGTCTTGGTCGAAGGGATTCCATTGTGGCCAGAACGACAGTTGAATTGTCTTCTGGATTCAAAGGTTTTTGAAGTTCAGCTACGAGCTCCTTTAGTCTTTCATCTGACAAGATCTCTTGTGTTTGTCTGCAGGATGAGATTGAGAAACATCGTCTATGTTGTCGAATGACGATACGGTTGCTTAAACACTTCAACATAATGCATATTAAAAAAAGATTTTTTGACAGGCGTTGAGTGTGTATTTTTGTGAGGAAAGCAGTCACTGCCAGGTGGTCTCTGTAAGAAATCCTCCCCCTCTCTAGGCACTGATTTTAGGACGATGCATGTCGGTAGCAGGTGTCATATTTTTATTTGATGGTTAAATAAGGAAAATGTATACGTATAAGGGCGTATCTTAGCAAAAGTAAATGAAATACATAACAAATATAGTCAAGAAAAAAGAATATCATTTATTAATGCACTGTGCATGTTTTTTTAATATTGACGCGTAATTGCAGGGCATTTTGGTTGTTGATTAATCAATTTAATTAAAGGCATCAACACAATGAATTACACGCTTTTATCGTCTTGTAACAATAACGTTCAATCCACGAGTCAATCTCCGCTCTTTGAGCCGTCACACGTTAAATCTGATTGGCCGTAGAACTGTTTACTGGGAACAGAAGAGAAAAAAAGAAACTTTTTTGAGCCCTTCTTGGTCTCTTTCTTTTTTTTTTTTTTCTTTTTTTTCCTTCTTTTTCTTAATAAAAAGCTACAGGGTAATTTCAACTATTTTAGTTCATAACAAAAGTAGTGTGACTAATATATGCTCTTAAAAGATCCTGTCCTTTATTTTTTCAATTTTAGCTGACCTTTGCTTCATCTGGCTCTTTAGTCTAATGACAAAGTCCATACAGTTATCCAACAAGACGACACAACCTATGACAAATAATAACAGCAACAACAACAATAATAATAACAATAACGAGTGTACCGCTGCTTCAGCCTCCAAAAAGAAAAAGAAGAATAAAAAGAAGTCCAAATCAACTACGAGTAATAATCAACCAAAGGCACAAACAGACATGGTTGACGCCATGATGAACCACCACGTCACTCGACACGGTGAAAGCACTTCAAAAAATAGTAGCAATAATAAAAATAACTCAAAAAAGAACAAAAACAAAGAAGACGACAGCTTTTGGTCAAGCACGAGTAATGCAGAAGAACGACAAAAGATTCGAGAGTTTTGGCTACAATTAGGCGAAGAAGAAAGAAGATCACTTGTCAAAGTTGAAAAAGAAGCTGTACTACGTAAAATGAAAGAACAACAAAAACACAGCTGTAATTGTTCCGTTTGCGGTAAAAAGAGGTAAGGTGCTATAGCCCTTTTTTAGTTGCAAACATATTCAATATTTTCATTGTCTAGAACGGCTATCGAAGATGAGCTTGAAGTATTATATGATGCTTATTATGAAGAATTAGAACAATATGCTAATCATCAACAACAAACTCGTGGCTCTTCTTCAGCTGCATTACCTCGCTCGATTAGTTATATTCGTGGTGGTAGAATATATCATAACGGTGATGATGATATTTTGGATGAAGATGATGATGAAGAGGAGGATGAAAAAGAAGACGAAGAAGATGAGGAAGATATTGATATATTAGGTGATGAAGAAGATGAGGAAGACGACGAGGAGGATGAAGAGGAAGAAGAGGAGGAAGAAGACGATGACGACTTTGATGATGACGATGAAGTCATCAGTCGCCCCTCAATATCTGCTTATTCTGAAAAGAGTCGATTTGATGAATTAACTCACATTCGACACACGGCTGCAAAATCCTCTGCAAATGGTGACCATTTTAGCTTTGGAAACAGTCTAACTGTCAAAGGTACAAACACAAAAATTTAATTTTCGTGTGTAAAAATTTTTATATGCAAGCTAACGCTTTTAGTAGGTGGTATTTTAACCGTGGCAGATGATTTACTAAAAAATGATGGGAAAAAGTTTCTTGATATGATGGAGCGTCTCGCTGAACGAAGAATGCAGAAAGAAGACATTTCCTTGGATCAGAATAGTAATTACTTTCAAGAGGAGGAAGATGATGAGGATGGTTATGAGGATGATGAGGATGAGGTAAGTCAAATAAATCATTTTTAAAAGCAAATCATTCATTAATTATATAATCAAAAGGATACCCGTACTGAAGAACAGCGCATGGAAGAAGGTCGCCGTATGTTCCAGATATTCGCAGCGCGTATGTTTGAGCAAAGAGTGCTTGCTGCTTATAGAGAGAAAGTAGCTCAAGAACGACAACAAAGATTACTAGAGGAACTTGCAGAAGAGGACCGATTGCGAGAGGAAAGAGAAGCAAAGAAGCAATTAGAAAGGGAGCGCAAAAAGGACAAAAAAAGGTATTACCTCGTGATATATCACAGTTCCAAATGTTCTGATCTTTATCTTCATCTGCCCCAGACAATTAAAAAAACAGCAGGAGGAAGAAAGACTCGCGCTTGAAGCCAAAAAGAAAGCTGAAGAAGAAGCTTTACGTAAACAAAAAGAGAAAAAGATGGAAGAAGAGCGACAGAGACGTGAGAAGGAACGCTTAAGAAAAGAAGAAGAAAAAAGACAACGTGAAGAGGAGCGTCAGAAGAAGGAAGAAGAAAAGAAGCGAAGACTTAAAGAAGAAAAGGAGCGGGAGAAGAAGCGTAGAGAGAAGGAAGAGAAAGAACGCAAAGAAAAGGAAGAAAGAGAGCGTAAAGAAAAGGAAGAGAAAGAACGTAAAGAAAAGGAAGAAAGAGAACGTAAAGAAAAGGAGGAAAAGGAACGCAAAGCAAAAGAAGAGAAGGAGCGCAAGGAAAAAGAAGAGCATGAGCGAAAAGAGAAGGAGCAGCAAGAACAACGAAAGGCAAACAAAGAAAAAGAGCGTAAAGAAAAGCTACGTTTGGAGAATGAAAAGGTTGACGAACAAGAAAAGCCAAAGGAAGAAGCAATGGTTGTGACTCCAACTGCTACGACTGCGCCTAAACAGCCCATTATAGAAAAGCAGCCAGTATTACCGCAGTATAGTCATATTCCTCCAGATGACTTTGAGAACAGACAACAAGTATTAATTGAAGCCCTTGTTGGATCTACCTCAAGACCTTCTAACTTTGTTGAACCCAACAACATCCAGCATTCTCTTGCTCAATTACAACTATCGCAGCCCAGTCCTCTCCCTCTTTCTCATCCGCATCATCTTCATCATCATCAACAGCAGCCTCCTTTACCACATATACAACAGCAACAACCGTTTATGCCATTATCTCGTCATTTAGGTGGGACACCCGCCTCGTTCCTTTCAACTTCACTTGATCATACCTCACCTTTATCCGATGCTAATTCATCCGTCCTTGGATTGTTTAATAATCGATCCACTGCACCACCTTCTACATCACTCCTAACGGAAACACCTTCCACTCGGCGATCGCTTACATCGATTGCACCTATTGGACAACCTATTCATAATGGACGTCGTTCATCTGTACAACCAGTAGGAACAATAGGATCACTACCGGATGATGCCTTTCTAAGCGGCAAACGGACGGAAACAGAAGGAACAACTGCGCGATCCTTCTTTTCCAGTTTCCTATTTGGAGAGCCTACTAAATGTAAATTCTTTTTTATTGTATACTGTGTAGTAAACTAACATTTTATATTAGATCATAATAACACGTCACCTCCTCTCGTGATGTCCCATGACTATGATACCAGGCTGGCTCAGGACAATAGAAGATTTTCAGGCGATGGACAGCAACAACAACATACTCCTGGCTGGACAAATGGTAATTATTCATTTTTTTTTTGGTTCATTTTTATCTTATATATTTCTATATAGCATGGACAGCATCCTCACTACTAACAGATAATGTGCATGGTAAACTGTTTGGTGATGCATTGGTAAGAGTGTAGTCTTTAAACAATGAAAAAATTTTTTGGCTAATAAGCTCTATGAACACTATATAGCCGGACCGCACAGCCATGACTTTGGAACGAGTGAAAGTGGCGTATCAAAAGCTAAATGAGATCACACAAGTGAAAATGTTTACAGGATACCACACACTTGTTCAACTACACCGTATGATGAATGATCTATATATTGACTTTCCAATTGATATTCGAGAACTATACGAAATACTTTGCTCTCCTTTGAGCGGATTCCGATGCTTTCATCACGGTCAACACGGTATTGTTGTCTTATATGACAATAGCAGTATGGCAAGCACAACAAACTTTTCTTCACCGCCACATTCTTCATTACTATTACCATCACATCCACCCCCTTCTTTGCAACCCGGCAATAATCCTCCTTTATTCTCATAACGGAATAAAATCTTGTACTTTATAATAAAGATATAAATTGCATATTTACATGAAGCAAGATGATTTTTTGCACAAGTTGCTTTCTTAAAAAGACGATATTATGAAAGCCAACAAGGCCGACCGAGATATTATTAGCTTTTATTTCGTTAAAGCATAAACATACTATTTTTCTATACGTTCAATACACATAATGTCAGTTGATGAGAGAGTGAGATGTGATTACCAGAAAAAAAAAGGGGGGGAACAAACGACTTTATACACAAACTTTTTATTATTTACTAAAATATTCTTTATTGGCTCCAGTATTGCTGCTGTTGACGGTTAGTCACAGTAGACTGAGTTTGCTGTTGAGGATGACCTTGGGTCATGTGCTGTTGATATTGAGGATACTGCTGGTAAGAGAACATTTGAGGTTGTCCAAAAAAGTTATTTGTACCAGCATAAGGATGTTGCTGGTGCAACTGTTGTTGCTGCTGTTGCTGGGGCAACTGAGTTTGTTGTTGCTGAGATGCAGGTGTTTGCTGTTGCTGGGAAGCAGCATTAGAAGCAGCGGTACGTGCAGCGGAAGTCATGTCAGCCTTTTGAGTAGGCTGTGTTTGCTGTGCTCCTTGAGCACTAGGTTGCTGCTGTTGGTGATGATTCAAATGGCCCAAGAACCCTTGTAATTGAGGCTGGACATACATGCTCTTTTGGTAATCGCTCAAGCCCAAGTCATCATAACCACTCATAGCTTGATTATACAATTGAGACTGTTGACCGTAAGGGCTGTTGTAAGGAGACTGAACAGTCGCAGCGGCAGCGGCAGCAGCAGTCGTAGGTTTGCCGGCGGCAGTAGTGTGCTGATACATGTTGGGGTACATGCTCTTGTTCATGAAAGGTTGACCATAAGCGGATTGTTGGTAGGCATTGTATTGGTTGTGCATGTAGTAATATTGATAATAAGGCAAGTTGGTAGGGTACATTTGCTGAGGCAAAGTCTGACTTTGGGCACCAGCTTGACCAGTGGTATCTTGACTGTATTTATCACGAGCTTGGTAAGGGCTAGCAGATGTCACCGAAGGAGAGTGATGACTGAATGCAGTTGGGTCATAATAACCCTATAATAATGAATTTAGATCACTTTTCCTCTTCCTCTCTGCAATACTTACCATAGCAGCGGCAGCTCTTTGGGCTTCAGTACCATAGATACCATAGTCGGGTAAGCTGCCCATAGGGTTCATGCCAAATCCAGAAACACCTGTAGGTGGTTGACTGGGTAAGTATGAGCTGTAAGCAGAGGTGAGATGATCCATTCCGAAAGGTTGTTGTTGTTGCTGCTGCTGGGGTACAGCTTGATGAGGAAGTTGTTGAGGCAATTGTTGCTGTTGAGGAACTTGCTGTTGTTGTTGTTGCTGTTGTTGCTGGTAAGCAGGAGCTGTGGCAGCAGCAGCAGAAGTAGTCGTGTTCATAGGAGCCGAAGTAGCACTGGTTGTGATAGTAGCTTCTTGTTGCTTAAGATAAGAGGATTGTGCAAAGTTTGCATCATGAGCTGTGGCGGCATTTGCAGCAGTGCCAGAAGTAGTGGAAGGAATTGTGTTTGAAGCTACAGCTGAAGCCGTAGTAGGTTTAGATTCAGCTGCGGGTTCATTTGTAGTTGCGGCTGTACTATTGGTTTCCTTTTTACTACTTCCCGATTAGTAAAAAAAATAACCATCATAAAAACATTAAGAAAGACTTACAGTATCTCGGGTTGATCGTCGTCTACATTGAGTGAGCCAAACTTGACATCCAGCGAAGCGATATCAGATGTCTTGGGTAAAACGACAGGTTCTTCTTGATTGTGGAGACGGTTTAGTGTAGATTTGTCTTCTTCCTTGTTTACTTCTGGTTCCTTGTGACTTGATTCTAGTTCTTTGGAAGTATCTTTAGTTGTGCTTTCGTTCGTATCAACAGGGGTAGACCATTCATCAACAACGGGATGTTCTGTAGTTGTTGTCGCTGTATTCCAGCCATCATTTGTAGTGTTGCTAGTCGCATTCCAGCCATCATTCGCCGCAGCGCCTGTAGTATTCCAACTGTCATTTACATTAGTACTTGTTGTGTTCCAGCCATCTGTTATTGTTGTTGTTTGTGTATCTTGTTCTGTATCTACATGAGGAGTTTCTGGCTCTGGTTTAGGTTTTGACCTACAGAAAAAAATTTTTTAGCCTCATTTTTTTTTGACATAGACGACCCATGTTTATGTATACTTACTTTAGAAGACTTGCCCAAGTCTTTGGTTGATCCTCATTTGAGGTGTCATTATTATTATTTGCGCTATTGTCTTGTGTGGAAGTAGAGGCCCAATTATCAGTTGCATTTGTCGTATTCCATGATTCATCCACATTTTCATTCTGTTGTTTTGAAGATGCAATAGATGCCCATGAGCCAGCAGCAGGTGCAGAAGAATCATGGTGCTTATCCCATGATGATGAAGCATTTGAGGATGTATTTATCTTTCGTGCACGGTTAGGAGGTGCTGATGCTATATATACATATATATTATGATTAATACGAAACATACGCGCATATGCTCAATTCTAACCTTTTCCGGCTCGATTAGGTCTGTCGTTATTAGATGATCTTGATGGTGTACTCGGTTTAGGTGAGTATGAAGTCATGGTCGAAGATTGTTGATGTGGAGAAATAGAGGCAGTGGTTGCAGCCTTTGCTTTCTGTGCTTCTTTTTTTGATTTTTTCGTCTTTACTTCGCCCCATTGATTAGCGTGTCCTGTAAAAAGCCATTGTATTTTAAGGAGAAGGGCTCTTTAAGGAGAAGAAAAAGAGAGTGTATTACCTTCACTAATTCTGTCTATAGCCAAGTCCAAATCACCATTTGCTTCTTCCAGCACAAATAAGAGGTCATCGTCTGACCAATCAGAAAATAGGACTTTAAGTGTAGGCAGCTTTGCGGAATATTTAGACTTGAGTTTCTTGAGATCATTCTGTTCAGAAGAGCTACTTTTATTCCTTGTATTTTGTGATGAGCGTGTTTCGTATGAAGTCATGATGTGAATTTAACTGTGAAATGTATAAATAAGCATTTCTTTCCCTCTTTAATAAACAAACCTTTTTTATTTTAATAATACTCTTTCTCTTTTTTTTTCAGTGAAATTTAACAAGAGAAAAAAAATATTTCAACCGTAGTTAAAGGAAAAAAGAAAAAAAAGAAAAAGAAGAGAGAGTGAGAGCCATGATGATTTCAAATGAAGTGATCTGAGTATCAAATTCAAATTATACAGTAAGTATTATAAAATGAAACTTTTTTTTCACAATTCTTTGTATCAATACCAATGCACGCGTCATGACTTTTTAGACAATCAAAGATAACTTTAAATGAATGCTTTATCCTTATTAAAGAATGACTTCATTTGAGCATGCTTTGACTTGTAGACGGAGATATAATTGTCGTAATGTGTGGGAAGAGTCACGCCAACAAGTTATTTTCTAATGCAACAAAAGGATGTAAATATAAATTAAATTAAATACAAAGAACACTTTTTTCAACAATGAGAATGCTATTAAGGAGAATCATCAATCAATTGAATGCAGACTAATAAGGAGAGTGAGTGATCGTACAATGTTCTTTCAAGGAGACGTTTATAAATGAATGGATTATGGAATGATATATTATTGACTTTGGTGTGTGATCCGGCAACTAAAAGACTGGATGATACGCGTTTCTTTTTTTTAAAAAAGTGAAAGCTTCTATTCATTGATCGGCAATTAAATTAAATAACAATAATATAGAGATTTTTATTTCAATGAAAAATAAAACCAAAATAGGCACGTGATGTTTTACAGCATCGTAGTGCCCTGGTCAGCTCTAGGGGGTGCGCTTTTGGTAGGATCTAGATAGCCAGTCTGAGGTATTGGCTGTAGTTGTGGTTGTTGTTAGTACTCGTATAGATGTGTAGAATAAAAGCAAAGAAGTGACGAGCCTCTGTTTTATCCTTTTTTATTAGAAGTGAGAGGAGGAGCTCATAGCAAAAAGAATTCAGATATTCCAAAAGATGCCGGAGTATTAATTAGGGTACATGTTAAGTAAAATGTAATCTCACACGTAAAGATTAGTATTAGACATGGTCAAATACGACACAGTCGATCAATGGCTTTCAGGGGTTGGCAGGTTGTAGCGGCATCTTCTTGTGATAGAAATAGTCCATATTTTGTAAAATAGAGCAAAGTATAGGCCACTTGGACGACCAAAATAGTCTTGCCTGATTGGAACGCGGTTTGGAGTTGGGCAGCCGATTTAAAAGAAAAGACAGAGGATCAGTGATAGTCTCCAGTATCTGCAGCCGGCGATACATGTTGAGGCAGTAGATGGCATGCTTTTTTATAAAGAGTTCTTATAGATGACGAGCACAAGGGACGGTTTTATAGCCGGGTAATCAACCAAGGCGCTAGCGTAAGCAGTAGTTTCTGTCTATTCTTGACATCGGTAATCAGAGAATTGGATCCAAAGAAATTTTAGGGCGACATAGCGAGAGGAGGCCAGAGTTACGCGCAGCACGTCATTGCTCCAAATTGCCTTTAAGGTATTGTAAGTGTAGTTTTTTTAGTAGCCTTTTATCTAAGTAGTTAATGTATTGCGTACTTCGTTTCCACAGCGGAGTTTTTGATATAGCATACCACTGAGGATGGCTTTTTCGACAGGCGTATATGTGGCACTAGACATCCCAGAAGGATAGGCTAAAGGATAGGCAAGGATAGGTAAGAATCACTTCAGAGAAAAAAAAAATCAATGGCCTTCAAGCATGCGACTACATTAAATTCAGAGGCAGGTTGGCCAGTATAAGCAGCAGTTAATGAGATGGCTGGAAGGGATTGCGCATCTTTCGTCAGTTATGCCGAAGATGAAGGTTACACAGACGTTTACAGTTCTTTGATACGGAGAAGAGCTGCAGGATCTTCAACATGGGTAAGGTTGGCGTACGTCGTTGATCGATGAATTCCGAGTGAGCAGCAGATTGTTGACGTTGTAAAATTGTTGTTGCATAGACTCTTTGTTTCGACATTTATTCCAACATTTGTAAGAATGCGAAACAAAGCCTTTGAAGTAATATTTTTCCACGCTGCTGCAGGCTACCGTAATTCTTTTTGATAACGCGTCTTCCTGCAAAAACCTAGGACGCTTTACCTTGCTCTTCGCCACTGCCCAGGATTGCTCTATTAGGTTAAGCTGAGAGCAAAGTCCAGAACGGTTGTCAATTCTGATCAATTCATCACAATGAGGGTAGGTACATGATTGTGATTATTTCGTACGTCTATGTTCACGACAACGGCCGGTGTGATTGTTCTTTCTGATTGAACTCTTGCAGTTTTGGAAATGGGAAACATTACATGCACCAGAAATTAGACTAACACTAGAGGCACTACCTCTATCTATTATCCAGGATGTAATCCAACAAAGCTTTTCAATGTGTAGCGTCAAGCTAAACATGAGTTTATGAAGTCACCATCTTGGTTTGTTTCTTTTCAAGGACAAGAAGAGATAGAAAGAAATGTTGCTATTGATGCATTTGTTCTAAGTTTATGTTGTCAGTTGGTCAAAAAGGACCACTTAGCTCACGTGTAATTATATGACATCGTATTTTATATCATAGAGAGTGAACTGGACAGCCTTAGGTTAGACTTTGGTAGTGTGAGGTTGTATAGTGACAACATAGGTAGCACCCCAAGGAAGCGTCCGTAGCATTAACCTATTTTCTGGTGCATTTTCTGGTGCATGTAGTGTTGGCCTTTGGAAATTACAAGTGCTATCTAAAAGAAGTACTCTAAGAAGACATGTCTGATCAAAGAGTAGTATTTTATAGATATCAAACTCTCTGTTTTTTTTTCTTATATACGTGCGAAGGCGTTATGAATATCTCACTTTGTGGATGATTGATTTGATCCTATGTTCGCATGAGAGTTAAGCGAGAAATGAAGGAATGATATGGCTTGCACAAGCATGGATTATACAAAGATATACATGCAAAATACTTTATTTTGAAAGTGAATGCTAAAGTAACTTGAAATTTGTAGATAAAATGAAACACTACACGGATGTTAAAAGAATCCTCCTCCTCCTAATTGTTGGTCCAGTACTTTGAAATGTATTCAATTAGTTGCAGATGTATATAGTAGATCTGTATACTTTGAGACAGCGGGCAATACGCTGTACCTGTCATTTTGACTTGAGTCACATGAGAGCTTTAAACCAATTACGGTACTTGGCAGTTTGAAAAGGAGTATAGAAAGTTAATTCGGCCAAGATTGCCACCATTATATGAGCCATTCTGTATAAAAAACGGCATGAAAGACAATGTTTTATACAAATAAATGAAGATTTCTGTTCTGGTGTGCCTACAGTGTTTTCGCGTCCTTTTTCGCCCACTTAAGCAGCTTCTGCCCACTTTGATTTGTTCCATTGAAATGTTCACAAAGTTGGCTTCCAAAAGCGAATTGCAGAAGTGAATCCAAAGATGCCAAGTTTGCTCGACAAGGCATTTAATTTGGCAGTGAAGGCGAATTTACATTTTCGTACAGCACGAATTTTGTTCTCACCATTGGGCAAATTCACTTTCGAGAAAGAGTGTACAAAATGACAAGCTTTCTCTCATCCTTGGACCATTTTTCTAATTGGCTGAGTTTGGTGAGCGTAGGATTACTCTTGATCAAAGTTTCTCCCATAGTAACATTAGTATTAACCTTTGTCTGGCCACTACTTTTGGAACAAATATCGTTCAGTATTTTATACACATTTATTCATCAACAATATAATCCTTGGAGTCGCGCCTGCCATACTCTTTGCTTTCATCTTGTACAAAAAACTGAATAATCAGGCTCTGATGTAACAAAAGTACGGAGCATATGCGATATCCAAATCGATTCCTATCGGATGCGACTTTACTTTCCGAAAACAGTGTGTATTGTTTAAAAAAAAAAAAAGAGAGAGAGAGAGAAAGAGAGAGGGAGAGACAACAGCCAGGTTGATAATAATAAATAATATCATAGAATATATTTGTCACAATTGCTAAATATGCGGACTGAAATCAGATAAACATTACCACAAGTACGATATAATCCTCTTTTATATATCTGCTCTATCTACAGTCATTATCATCAATAGCAAAGTGAGCTAAAAAGTTTTTCTTCCCTTCGTATTCAAACTGGTTCTTTTTCTTATTAAAGAGAAATTTCTCTCTCTCTGTCCTTTTCTTTTTCTTTTTCTTTATCCAAATGGTCGAATCGACAAAGAAGCACAAGAAGAATAAATCAAAAAAAGGTAAATAGAGTATGGGAGAATAATGAAATTCTGAAATGAAAGTAGGCCACAAAAAAAACAAGAAGGAAGGAAAGAAGCATTCCAAAACAAAAAGCGAGGGTACTATGGTTAGCTTTACACAAGACATGAGCAGCAAAAATGTAGAAGATACAGTCCATGCTCAAGCAATTCCAAAAACTACGCTCACTGTAAAAGTAACCAAGACGATGGAGACAGCAGGTCCTATACAAACTGCAGATCAACACATACTCATTCAAACACCAAAGGAATTTGTGCCTGGTCACGATTTAGGAAACGTTGGTAAAATTGGAGTATATCAAATCACACACTCGTCTGGCACCAGTAGTGGACCCACTGTTGACATTTATTGGTTATGCTTTCTTGTTGTAGTAATTCTTTATTACATGAGACATCAATAATGACTAGACAAAAAAATAAAAATAAAAAAGCCCTTCTTTCTTTATGTCTTTTCATCAGGCACATGTCTTGACAATCGATGGTTGTGATCAACTTCATCAGGTACATTCCTTATCGTAGGCTCTTGTTGAGTATAATATCCTCCATCATAACTATATTGTCCTACACTGAAATCATCTTTACTTGGATCATAAGCAGGGATAAAGGGCCTTGAAACAGCTACAGAAGTAGGTCGGCTATCGATAAATGTGGGTGATCCGTATCTTTCTGGAGGAAGAGATATATCTATTTCTTGATCTCTAGTTGTCTTCTTTGGATTCTTTTTTCTTAAAACGAAAAATCCTATGATGCCTACATATACAGAAGCGAATCACGCGTTACCAATATATTTATGCAGCTTTTTTCTCTATTTATATTTACCGATCAGGACGATAAAAGCCACACCACCAACGACACCACCGGCTATGGCGCTCGAGTTTACGCTTGACGGTTTCACGATGTCAGAAATATTAGTAGGTACAGAAGTAGTGTACATACTATAGGATGTAGAGACAACTGTAAAGGTAGAGGTACCAGATCTGGTAACGGTGATGATAGGTATAGCTGATGAGGTAGTGATTATTTTACTGCTCTGAGTATATGTTACAGTGTTGCTTGTAGGCGAACCATCTGGATTAGGCGTTGTGGGGATAGTATGTGGGCCAGTGGTAGTAGATGAAGTTGTAATATGATCTAGAATAAAGACATAAGACGTATATACATATACTTTAGAGCTTAGCATTATTTACCTAAAGTAGTAGTAGTGCTGCTTTGTGGATTATTAGGTGTCGTATTTCCACTAGTTGAACTGTGATTATCAGTCGTAGTAGAAATGCCAGTAGTAGTAGTAGTAGTAGTAATAGTAGTAGTAGTAGGAGTAGTTGGAATAATCGACGTAGGAGGAGCTGAATCTGAAGTCGTACTTGGCTGAGTATTCCTTGTTGATGTGGTAACCTATTATTTTTTTTTTGTTATAAAAAATTGACAAACGAGAATAGATCATGATTTTTACTGCAACTGTATCAGTCACAGCTGATAAAGCTGATGTAGCTTGTGCTTCTACAGGTACTTGTATGCCTGAACCAGCATTATAACTCATTATAGGATATATAAAGAAATTAAAAAAAGAGGTAAAATCTAATAAAATGAAAGGAGGGGAAAAGAAGTTTAAAAATAACTTTTTATATAAGAAAAAAAAAAAAAAAGGTCACCAGCCTACAAAAATGAAAACTATTTTTTATTGTTCTTGCTTGGCATCATTTAAGCCCAAAAGACTCTCAATATTGTATTTCTTTAGTTTATGAAAATCATGTACAATAGACATCATTGCTATTGTCTGTACTATCATTAGTCATTTTGTCAATCTGGGAAGAGTACACAACTTACCTGACAGACTTCGACAATGATTGTATAATCTGGGTTTTCTAAATCAACTTTATGTCCTTCGGGCACAGTTGCTGC
Source organism: Rhizopus sp. PT2906 (assembly GCA_025529335.1). Lineage (NCBI taxonomy): Eukaryota > Fungi > Mucoromycota > Mucoromycetes > Mucorales > Rhizopodaceae > Rhizopus > Rhizopus sp. PT2906. The sequence continues at coordinate 44,914 of JAMYHX010000100.1, forward strand.
TAATGCCGTTATCACATCCTTGCTGCTTAACTTGTTACAATTACGTATTCTACATACAATAGCGAACTGTAAAATGAAGTATTAGTATCATGATATTTCTTTAAATTATATATATATATACCTTCTTGGCTATCAGCTTGCCTTCATCATCTTTTTGCTCAAAGCAAGGAGGAAATAGTTGTTTACCAGTGTTTATGATCTCTGGTAGATTAGCATGACACGTCTTTTGTATAGGAAGGTATCTTGATATATATCTCGTTTTTTTCAACTGCTTTTCATGCATATCTGTCAACATGGTATGAATCAAATTGACGGGTTCCACAGGATCTGTTGCACGAATGAATACCACTATTGTAATATTTTAGCAAATAGATCAACTTTTCCATGTATGTATATATATATATTCTTTACAGCAGTCTGTTCCTGTTGTGATATTAGTAAATCGCTTTTTATCTGATGAACTATCTTTAATTTCTGCCACTTCTTTAGCAATTGATGCCTCAATGTCATCTTCTTTTTCTTCTTTTTCTTCTTTTGGATACAATTTATCTGCATACTACAAATACGCTTTTTATTTAGCAAGTGTCTCTATTAATTATATATTCTTTGTTGTATACCTCACTCAACACGTCCATTGCTTCCTTCACTGCTCTACTTTCCTTTCCACGAGTGCAAGCGACAAGGACACCCTTCATTCCGGGTAAAAGGTTAAAAGCGTTTTTGGCTTTAGAACCAGAAGCTTCCTTTTATATATAAGTACATTTATAATTGAAAAAGATATATATCGTTTACTTTGGCGCAATGATATGTCTTATTTCTCTTCTTTCGGTTGCCACCTTGAGGTGCAGCTCGTTTATTTGACATGGTGTAAATAGCAGAAAAAAAGTGCAAAAAGAGCCCAAAAAAAAAAAAAAACAAAAAACTTTTTTTTTTTTTCGTTTGTCGATTTAAAGTTCAGCAAAACGCTCAAGTATACACTTTGCTTATCTTTTTATTACTTTCAGGTACATTGTTGTTAAATTGTAAATGGATATCTATGTTGATATGGCATCATCATTGTCATTGGCTGCTGTGGACCAAAGTAAGGCGTCATGGGAGGCAAAGGCGCCATGTTGGGCATCATCATGTGTGAGGGATAGGGTTGCTGCATCATATAAGGATTATTGTTATTATACATTCCATATGACTGAACAGGCAGTGGTTGTAACTGAGGAGGAAGAGGTGGTGGAATTGATGGTAAAGAAGGAGGCATGATGTATTGTTGTTGTTGTGGATAATAAGGCTGAGGGTAGTAGTAATAGTACGATTCTGGTTGTGGTTGTGTATAGTACATTAACTGTTGTTGATCAGGGTCGTATTGTGGTTGCTGGTGGTGATTTCTATACCATTGATAAGCTAGTGCCAAAGCCCCTGCAAGGCCTGCATTTCTCCACAGATGAGGTTGCTTTCCTTCTTCTCCTTCTACTTTGTTTAAAAGAGCATCAGTACCAGCAAAGGTTGCTGCATTCAGTAGCCAATCCATCGGTCCTGAACCCAATAGGTTGCCACTGTGATTTGGCTGCTGATGTTGTGCAAGATAGTTTTGAAAAAAATTAGCAGCCAACGAATTCATTATTTAAAAGAAGTATAAAAAGAGTGTTTTCCCCCCTCCCTCTCTCTTTTTTTTTCTTTTGTTTATTGACATGTCCTAAAACGTAATAAGTTTTACTGTATTTAGATATGTTCAAATGACATCAGTAGCACAGCCGTAAACCAGTTTGTTTAATCGATTGGTTAAGCTAAGCTTGAACTAACTACAGGTATTAGGGATAAGTAAATCTGAAGTTTTAACTTGTTTATTATATAGAAACGAGGCTTCTTTCACTCTTAAAGTAATATTAATGTATTCCCCTCTGACATTAAAGAGAAGTCAATAAATGGCATCCAAGATTGACTTTTTGAATTGATAGCTGTGCTGCGTTTCATTTTAATATCGATTGTTAATATATGAGAAGAAAACGGAACAACTGTCAATATGTCTTTTGGATTCAACAGTACTTTTTTAATCTTGAGCAATACACATGTTTCTATGAGTAGGACCATTCTGTTGTATGATCCCTCAGTCACTACAGAGACAATCAGACTCTACAAACACATTGATATGTGATCCTCTTTCCAATCTAAATAAGGTAATCTATTAAATCAACCCAAAGCATGTATGTCTTGTATAAAATGAGCTAAATCAAGTCTATCACTTGCTCAAAAAGTGTAGTATGCTTACAACATCTGAATGATAATAAAATGATTACAGTCACTCGCATATGGATATATCCTTTCTTTAGTTTTTATATTTTATTTTTATTTAGAATGTAGAAAATACTTGGTCTCTACGTTTATAATATTCATTAAATCTAAGCACAGCATATTCCATATAGTTAAAGTCAATGTCAGACACCATTGATTGTATCATTGCCCATAATCCCCAGTAAAAATGTGAAACTAGTGAGAAGGCATTGACTTCTATATACATCTTTTCCTTTTCTTCATCAGTTGGTTTAACTATAAAGGGAGAGTCAGAAAGAGTAATACACATGCTACCTGACTTACCTCCTATAGATTCAGTAAGGTACCAGTCAAACCATTTCAATTGGAATTCTTTTGTTGGGTATCTCCAATATTCACAATCAAAACCAGCAAATTCATTAAAGTGGTTACCAATATCAAACCCTCGGTAAGCATAGCAACCATATTCGTAGTCAATAAAATGAGCTTCTTCTATATATATATATATACATATATATATATATGTATGAGTAAGCCAAGGATACTTATAAAAAACTTACCATGATCGTCATCATAAATAATGTTTCCATACAGCAAGTCATTATGAGAGAATACAATAGGAGAATTGATGTTCTTTAGCTTTTCAACCAAATGATCCAACTATAGGACATGTTAAAAAAGAGATACGTATTGTGTTACATTTATATTACCTCAGCTCTAACTTGCTTCATATCAAAATGTGTTTGAAATAGTGTTTGTATTTTTTCATCTTTATAACTTGATGGCACTTGATCCAACCATTTATATATGGTTGACCACAATTTTTGATCTTTTTTACTAGTCTTTGGTAAGGTTACTTTATGCCATTTGGCTAATTTCGTTGCTATCCATTTTGCTGATTTATCTTGAGCCAACTCCTCTACTGTGCTCACTCTACCCTTAATAAATCCATATACCAAACCATTTTTGAATCTGGCATATAAAGGTGGACACATACTTTGTGAGCAAAGTGTAATGATATTCTTTTAAACTGTCAGTTCTCTCTCTCTTCCTGCCTCTATATTTGCTATACACAACTTACAATAACTTCTTGATTACGATCAATAATAAGCTCTGATCCTTTACCATAAGCTCTTACTAAAACAGAAAAGTCCGTTGGTCGATGCGTTACTTTTACCACTAAAAAGTAGGGTTAAAACATGTTTTGATTATCCATGTACTTCTTACATTGATTTGTTATTCCATCTTTGCATTGTACAAATTCGATATCTTGACGTTTCCAAGTAGGGAATACATAGGAAACGATTTGAAAGGCTCCGTTAAACAAATCGGAACTACTTATTTCATAGTCAAAATAAGGAGTTCTTTCGACAATACGGTTAAATGAATCCTCTATCAGTGATGCGGTTGTTTCTGTGTCAATACTTGTATTGGGTGGCATCCCTACTTTATAAGAAAGAAAGAAGAAGGGAAAAAAAAAAAGAGAGGGGCAATATAAAAAAAAAAGTTTAAAAAAAGGACAAGTAGGATATCACGTTTATCCAATAAAATTGCTTCCTTTATCTAAAGTCACATGGTTGTAGGCTGGCATGACTTGGCATTATAAGTATCTTTCTTTATTCCTTCATGTTTTCACACAATAAAGACTCGTTTGAGATATTGAATATTAATAGAAATGCATCGAATGCAGAGATAAAGAAGAAGTATAAAGAATTAGCCAAGATATATCATCCAGACAATACAAGAACTGGAGATATCCAAAAATTCCAAGAGATAGTGAAAGCATATGAACTATTAATGAAGCCAAAAGCACAGCCAATTCAATATTATTATGCTCAAGACCCTATATACTATCAAGGAAAATGGTCATCACATACGAATACGAGATTTGTAAAGAATACGACATTCATGTCTTTACTAGCAGGATGTGTCTTGATGATCAGTACAGTCCACTTCTTTTACTTTCAATCATCACATGCAAATCTACGTTATGCAGCTGATCAGCATCATTTGAGATCAACTATCGACTTGAAAAGGGCAAGGACAGAGGCTAAGCTGTTTGGTAACGAAAATGGTATCAAGCGAGTATTGAACCACCGTCTGAATGAATTTAGAAAACAGGAATAAATACATCTTTATTATTTAATTTTATCTTTAATCTTTTCTAGTTCATGAACATATCTTCTTGAGAATACTTCAATATAATAACTAGCACCATTCCATACACTAACAGCAAACATACCTATCAAGAAGGTAGTATGCAACCAATAATGTTGATACAAGTAATAAGTGGGCACAGACGTAACCACGTTATAGGTCAGTTGAAGCAACATGAACATTTCCAACTTGTACTTTTCTCCAAACAAAAAGGCTGTTGTCTGTATAAACCCTTTTTTACCATGTGTGTCATTGAGTAACCATGAATACGATGTCAGTCTCAATCCCGATTCCACTTTATCCCTCCTGCGAACCATGATGAACAAATAATAAAGGGATTGCCAGATGGCATAAGCTGCTGTACTATAAATGACAGCTTGCTGCAAGCTAATACTCGGGACTTGCTTAAATGCAGGATACTTGGTGTCACGATATAATGTCACAATACTTTGATTATCACAGTACACATCCTTCACTAATTCGGGCATCCACCTTAAACAGTACATGACCAGCGGAGGGAAAATATGAATGAATACTGATGTCACCTTATCCAACGAGTGAAATACAAGTGAGTTCCTCCATGTAATAATTGCCCAGGCAACGGGTCCATTCGTCATGGTAAAGGTAGCAATCAACAGTAAGCTTGAATCTGGTTTGAGCCATAAAAAGAGCATAGTCATCACATTGACAAAATAACACATGTCAAAAATAAAATAGTGCCATCGCCTGGATCGATAAATAACATATCGTAAAATAAGCAAGATGACTAATTGTACGCTGTAATAAATGGGAATAGAATTGGGGTATCGAATGGCCAGTGCAGGTGCGACACAAGAATTGCCAACGCCTACCACAAAAGAAACCTTGTCTCGTAATTTTACCGTTTTAGCATCCCGGTTCATCCTTCTATCAATCTTGTGATATTGTCGCACCAGTAATGCCTGGATTCGCGTTCGTTGGTCTTCTAGTTTCTTTGTCTGTGCCTTGATCTTCTCTCTGGTCTTTTGCGTCCATTCTGTCGATTTGGCAACAAATTCTTTTTGCTTATCTTCAAGTTGATTTGTTACTTGATCTAGTGCGGCCGATAACATATCTATCATATCAAAGTCGTTATCTGATATATAACCCACAGTATTAGCCCAATCATCAAGTGCAAATATATCCTCGGTTTCTTTCTTATCAAGAATATCAGGACTATTCTCTCCACTACTTGTATTGCTTTCATTATTCACTTCGGCTTGTAAAGCATCAGGAGGCGAGTTAAGTATCATATTTATATCTTGCTCAGTCATGTGTTTTTTTAATAAAAAAAAAACGAGAGAAAAAACCCCCTTCAAGGTTTTATAACTCGCATAAATTGATTTTCACGTGACTGCCCTCTTGGTGTAATTCTATAGGTTGACGTAGTGAAGGCATCATGAATAAAAAGCCATTAGGAAAATGATCGGCCATTCACTTTTCGTCTAGCCAAACAAGGCATACCATGAAATAATAACATTGGGAAGCTTGGATATTTAAAAAAGCATCATACTTTATTTCGTGTAAAAAGTATCTTAATAAAGCATATCTATATCACCTTTGTTTATCATTTCCAAAGTGGTATGTTGAAAAAAAAAATACGATTAGCACTTGTATACATTGATTTAACGTCCTTTTCTGTCATCTAAGGAGTCACGTCGTCGTCGATTATCTGCTGAACGGTCTTCACGTCTACTTCTTCGCTTATCATCTGAGCGATCTTCTTCACGTCTACTTCTTCGCTTATCGTCTGAGCGATCTTCTTCGCGCCTTGAACGTCTATCAGATGATCTTTTTCTTTCTGGACTTTCATAGCGACGAGAACGATCTTCACGTCTACTTCTTCGTTTACTGTCTGAATTGTCTTCCTCGCGTCTTGAACGTTCTTCTTCACGTCTTGATCTTCTACTATCCACTGAGCGGTCTTCTCGTCTGCTTTTTTGTTTATCAGTTGAACGGTCCTCTCCATGTCGTGAGCGGTTCTCTTCACGCTTTGATCGTTCCCCTTCATGTTGTGAGCGATTATCATCACGTCTTGACCGTCTACTGTCCACTGAACGATCTTCACGTCTACTTCTTTGTTTATCATCTGAGCGATGGTCCCGTCTTGAGCGTCTACTGTCTGCCGAACGGTCCTCACGTCTGCTTCTTCGCTTATCGTCTGAGCGATCTTCTTCGCGTCTTGAACGTCTATCAGATGATCGTTTCCTTTCTGGACTTTCATAACGACGAGAACGATGACGTCTGCTGCTGTCTTCTTTATTATCATCTCTGGAGCGGGATCTTTTCTTACTTGATGGCTTGGATTCCTTTTCTGGTCGTTTCTTGGTCATGTCTTCACCATGTTCATCCACCAAATCCCATTCATCTTCTTTTTTCTTGGGCTTGGGGTTTAGTGTGCGTTCAATGTTGGCTAAAAGAGCTTTGGCTCCCTCATGCTCTGGTTCAAGCTTTAACACACGTTCCAGTTGCTCTGCTGCTTCTTTTAGTTTGTTTTGCTGGACAAGTCTGATAGGGGAAGAGTATGAGTTTGAATAGATTGAATATATAGTTTATTTACCCTTCAGCCACGTGGAACCAGCCTTCTGCATATTTTGGGTCCATGTCAAGTGCTCGTTTGTAATATTCCATAGCTTCTTTGATTCTATTTTGTTTTACTAGCTTGACACCTTCCGCCACACTATATTTGTATATAAAAAGTTTAAAAAAAGGCATATATTAAAGTCTATTCCTTACGAGTCTCTAGCATAATTTCTGTTTTGTATATCACGTAGCTCTAAATAATTTTCCAAGGGCCTTACTTGCTCTACTGTGATGGATCGATCATCAAGTACTTCAGGTAAATAAGGTATATCTTTCAATAGTGTTTGCTGTCGGGTAGCCTTTGAGTTGACATTAAATAAACTAGCCAACTTTAACCACTGATGAGGATTAAGCAACATGGCCTCGTCATGAATATTGGATAACCAAGCAGACTTTTCACTAGGTGTAAGTATACTTAGTTTTTCAAATAAAGGCTCTTGTGATTGTTGTTGTTGTTCTATTAGTTCGGTCGCCAACTTTTCATTCACTGCGGACTGTTTCTCACCATTTCTTTGTTGTTCTTCTTTTTCTTTTCTAGCTCTTCTGTCAGCCTTACGACGAGCAAGGTCATTGGCAGCTTCCTTAAAGATATTGTCAACAGAGGTTTTTACAGACTGTTTTTTAATAAATGCTTCCAGTTTGCTTTCAAATGCGTTTGTACTTTCAGTATCATTCAATAATGTAATAGGGGGTGTTGTTGGTGTATAGCCGTTATTTGTATTATTATTGTTGTTATTATTTGCATTAGTGTTTGAAGGTAAAGAAGCCTTTCTGTAAAAATAATGTCTTGAAGGTGTTCTTGGTGGTGTATTTGAATCCGTGGTTATTGCTGTGTTCATTGGGGTATAAAAAAAGAGAGAGAGAGAGAAAAAGTAGGATGTGACTTTGAAACATCGCACGCCCTTATGTCCCAACATTTTAAGCGGTCGATGAATATTATTCGGTCCGGACCACATCTCTGACTTAAAGTTCATCGAAAAATCAATAAAAAAGTACTTAGAAAAAGGAACTCGCATAAATTTATCTTTCTAAATCAATGTATATCAACTCTTACTCTGAGATCCCCGAAAAAACTACTGTATCCATCTTTGAGTGGAGAAAAAATGCCGACGATAGCTTGTTAAGTCATGATGTTCAATGGGTCAGCCCACGTTATATTAAATAGCCCGTCGAGAGAATCGACGAGGAAAGCAGCTCTGGGACCAACAAGCGTAAAAAACGAACAGTACCTTATGTTTGGTATACAGAGTTTAAGTGCCATATATTTGGTACTTGTCATGATAAGGCCGTCGAAGGCGTTCGAGTAAAGGGCGATTCTAGTGGTAAGCTTCGCGAACTCCAAAAAGCAAGCAAGAAGACTGACTGTAAAGCTAAATTGAAGGCCACTTTCCTCAAAAGTGATCCCCAATTCTGTCGAGATTGCTCCTATTGGAGTTCATAATCATGAGGCTGGATGAGCTGAAGATTTGAAGTACCTTCCTCTCTCAAAAGAGAAAAAAGAAATCATAATGCAGCGACTTCGCGAAGGTTATAGCAAGAGAGACTGTCGAATTGCTATTCAAAAAGACTTTCGCAAGTCCACCAGGGACTTCTTAATACTGCCAAAGGACTCCAACAGTCAAGTACTTCACAGAGACCAAATAGTTTACCAGGATGAAGTATACAATTTGTACAAGATGATTCAAGAATCATTCTATAGAAAAACAATGGACGAGAAAGAACCTGTATGTCTTTGGCTTGGAGAATTAAAAGGAAAGAATTACTCCACGTTCAAGCATTCAAATTTTGAAAATGATTTTACCTTCGGTTTCTCTTCTTCTTGGCAAAAGCAACTTTTGTTGAACAGCACCATGGTATGCCTTGATGCTACTCATTGTGTATCACACATACAAAGAGACATCATGCACACAATTGTTGCCCGTCATCCAGCCACTGGTACAGGCTACCCAGTAGCATATATCTTCACGGAAGATCACTCTATGGCCGCAGCTTCAGTCTTTCTTTCCTTTGTAAAGAACGACATTTGGATAACTACCTTGGAAAAGATCACGATCGATGTAAGCACCATTGAACATGCAGCAATTACCGCTGTTTATCCTGAAGCAGCTGTTCAGTGGTGCTTGTTCCATGTCAGCCATGCATGGATGGGAAAGATCAGAGAACAACAGCAATGGCAAATTAGATTGCCAATTATGTCTTTAGGTAAAAGGTTTTCTAGTGTGATCATGCTGACACTCATTCATTTACTTTTTTTTTTCCTTTTTTTTTTTAGCAAACAAAGCTGCCAACGGAATCATAAATCATACTCTGTTTGATGAAATTGTATTTGAAGAAGAGGAAGAAGAAGAGAACATTGAAGTACGAAATTTTGGCAATTTAAATCAATTATACAACCAAATACGTCTAATATATGAAGCTGAGTTTCGAGGAGTTGCTTATAATGCTATCGACGATTACGGTTATGCTACTAATCATCCCCTCAAGTTTATTCGTTTGAGCTATCGCTTACTGCAAGCAGCTTCTTCACTTCCAAATGCACCAATCAAGTTATGGAGTTTACTATCTCAGGCTACTCATTCAATGGTATATATGCCGCTCAGTGGAATACCAACTCTGTATACTCTCTTCCAGAGGGCACATCAAAACGGTCATCCGGTTCCGAGATCTATGATTCCTGACGGTAATTTCTTTCGCCTTGCTGACTTTGATCGCTTCTACTTTGGACGCGAGAACAAGATGCATCTTTGGAACACTGTTTTTAACATTGGCAAATTAGACACTGGAGTTTTAACCAATCCAGCAACAAGTCACTTGGCGTATAGTATGAAGACTGATAGTCATATGATCAGTATCCTCTTTGGGAAGACTTCCGTAGAGTTTGTACCACAAGCAAAAAATGATTTAATCAGACAAAAACGGAATGTCGACTTTGCTAACCGTACCAAAGGCTTGTATCCCTTGTATAAAGAGCCTATTGGTATTACAGCAAACGACAGAATAATAGGAATAGATCCAGGTATGATGATGATTTTTTTGACCTAGATGATTCAATCTAATTCTTTTATGTATAGGAGTTCGTGACATTCTCTACGCTATTGATTGCGATGCCGATGAACTCGTTGACAAATGATCTACCAAACAACATTCTTTCGCTTACAGCAATGCTTCTTACAAGTTGCGTTCAGGGATGAGCTGGATCAAGCAAAAAGAGTTGGCAAGCTGTTTAAGCTCAGATATTCAAGCCTCCTATGATCAACTTAAAACCAGAAACACATACACTAACCTAGGTGTTATGGATTTTTTGCATTTTATTGCACTGACACACAATAAGTAAGTTTATTTTTCAAATGCTGGTATTTGTATACATGAAGTTGAACGTCTTTATTTTGCTTTGTTTAACAGTGTCCATGGTTTTATGAGAAGCTGGTGACACAGAGAACACAAAGGGTATGCCTATTCAAACCGGAGCATGGCTGAAGACCATGTTGCTCGTGGTGTACTTGGCCAAACCAAAGTAGATGAAGCATTCAAGCTTGCACATTGTTCATCAAAGTCAACAAGACGCAAGAAAAGGAAAAGATTCAGACGTCAACATCAAGACGAGTTGCGGGGAAATGAAGATACAAGAAGAGCTATAGTTGCATATGGTGATGCAAGTATTCGTGGTACCTACAGAGGTAATACCCCTGTTCCAGTAAAGCAAGTTCAAAGAGCAATAGCCCAAAAAGCGATTGTGTTCACTGTGGATGAATTCAGGACCTCTGTCACATGCTGTCACTGCCAAAGACGAATGAACAATGTGACTTCTGAACTAAACATCTGCGACCATAACAAAAAAAAACATAGAATAAACAGTGTTGAAAATAGGTCTAGAAGAAAGTGTCTTGATGAAGAAGGTCATATTTTTCATTGGAGTAGTCGATGTTCAGAAAGTAGAGTTGTACGTCAAAACAATATTATCTATCCGCTGAAGCTGTGTAATCAGTGTCCAGTGAATGGAAATAATGATCTGGTAAGTTTTTCATTTCTTGGGTTAACTTATTGAGTATTTAATCTGTATTTATATAAGTATTGGCAACGAGATGTAAACGCAGCAACCAATATTAGAAGTGTACTAATTGAATATATACGCTCTCGACTAGTTGCTTTATCAAGAGGTCAACAAGATCAAGGAAATTAGAAAGTTTCCATCTGCGTGTAATACTCATCAATTCGTGCCTTGCAAAAGACAATATATTTATTTTTCAAGTATTAAGCTTCACGATATCTAAATTCTGGGGGAATATACGTAGGTGCGAAACACCAGTAGATGTTTAATTTGTATGGATAAAATTCAATTTCAGCTGGCAAATGATTTTCAAGGCTCATACACTGGTACTTGCTTTTAACGAGATCATGAATAAAAAGTGCCGGTTAAGCTTTTTGTTTATCCAAGATAGAAAGAGAGTAAAACAACTCATCATAGTTTAATAGTTGCTTTCTTTAACATATCAATTCATTGACGCTGATCGAAAGAGAAGCGAAATCACAAGAGACAAGGCAAACACTATCAGCTTTTCAATGAATTCAGCATGTGTCTATTAAAATAAATAGGTTGGTTCAAAATGAAAATAAATAATAGCTATTATTAGCTTACCTTTTGTGCTGCTGTGGATAGTTTAAGTTGATTGGGAACGTCTTCCTGTTCAGACAAATCCTCTTTCTTTGAAAAAAGAGAGTTTACAAGTAGAAATAAATATTCTATCAACTAAGAACGCGTAGTCTCATACTTTAGCTCAAGAAACGAAATCAACTATTTATGAGAGTCATTTTCTGTTTATTAAAAAGCTGAGAAAAAAAATGTGGAAAGAAAGAGCTTAATAGTATAATATCTTTATTCAGTAGTTATTGGCGCGCAATGTAATATCAATAGCTCTAATGGTCTTGATTATCTATCTTTTCTTCCAATTTGACAACATATAATACATAAAATGAGTTTTATTAAAGCATCAGTCTTGATGCTATTTGAACAAACGATGCGGCTGATGTAAATCATGTTATGAAAAGGTGATTTATGCAACAGTAGCGTTCAATTATCTGCTACTTGAATTCATTACATCTGAAGAGGGAAAGCAGTCTGTATTTTTAGGGAGGCATAAACTGTATCCAAAAGAGTATACCTATTTAGATAACACACATAAACTAGTAGAGATGATGTATACAAAGCTTTTACAGATGAAATTGAAGATCAATATTACTTATTTAGTAGCCATAAATTTCATTTTATTTTGTGTTACTCTTTTTTTTAAAAAAAAAAATAGACTCGTAAAGCGCAAAGAAGTGCCTCCTCTTCTTTTATTTTTTCCTCTCTTTCTATTTATTTAAGCTACCCCCCTTCCATTCCCTAACCTATGTCGAATAACAAGGATAAACGTCGTTTAACAGGATACAGTGGAAATACAATTGGTCATCAGTCAGTCTATGATGATTACCATGATGATACTTTTGAAGAATATGATGAGGATTCCGATAGTCATGAAGAAGAAGAAGAACATGAAGTAGCACATGAGGATGATACTGGATCCGAATTGAGTATTCCTGACGCTGATATAGACTTTGATCTTGTCTATGCTCTTCATACCTTTTCAGCTTCTGTTGAAGGACAAGCCACGGTTGTGAGAGGAGACGCATTGACCTTATTGGATGATAGTAACTCTTACTGGTGGTTAGTTAAAGTACTAAAGACGGCCGAAGTTGGTTATATTCCAGCTGAAAACATTGAGGTTTGCATATACCAGAATAACCAGTATCAAAACAGTCCACTGATCATTCCGTATAGACACCGCATGAAAGACTTGCCAGGCTAAACTCGCACCGTAACATTGAGGTAAGGTTGTGCTTTATAAAGATATCATTTCCTAAACTGTTGTCTAGATCACTCGAAAGGATAATTTTGATGCTTTCCCTGTTCCACCTAGCACTAATCCAACCAAGACTCGCAAGAGAGTAACACTTGCAAAGGGAGTCCAGTATCAATCCCAAATCATCTTTGGTTCAAGTGATAGTGAAGATGATGATTTTGAAGCTGAATTTCAAGAATGGGATGAAAAGATGCGCTCCTCAGATGAATCAGACCTTGATTCTTCCACAAGTGGTGATGATGAGGATGATGATCCTTATCATTATTATGATGAACCACAACCTATTTATCCTAATCAGCCTCACCGTTCAATTCTGTCAGAAGAGGAAGATGAAAAGATTATCCCAAACTTGGACTCACACCTAAGCGCTGATTCTGATATCATTAATGATCCTAGAGATTTTATTTGTTATCAAGGACCTCAAGAAATGGAGCAAAAGAAAGAAAACGATAGTGACTATGATGACAATGATGATGACTTTAAAGACGAAACTATAAAAATATCACTTACGCCTTCCATTGCAAGAGGTTCAGAAGATAGTCGTCGTGACTCAGATACGAGTATACAAACCAAGTTGAAAAAGGCGGCCAAATTGGAAAGATTACTTGCATCTTCCTCGTCTCCATCATCTTCAGCACTGCCAGACAAGAAGGAAAAGAAAGCAAGTGGCATTCGTAAATTCTTTTCGCGAAGCAAGAAGCCAGGTAGTAATAGTAGTAGTAATAGTAGTAATAACATAGACGCAGCTCAAGTGACAACCAATGACACATTGTCTCATAATTCATCTCAACCAGCCATTGTGAATGAGACAACGAGGTTAAAGATACAGCCTGGCAACCCAACCATGAAGTTTAAGGAATCATACATTGATGTATATCCAAACACAACAGCATGCGAAGTTATCCAGCAAATACTAGACAAGGAAAAAGAGGTTGAGCAAGAATCGGAATCCAGCTATAATGACTATTATTTGATCGTGAAGACATTGAGTGGAGACGAATGTACGCTGATACCTTCAGACAAGCCATTGGAGATATTCTATTCGTTAACCGCGCATCTGAATACTCCTATGCCATCACTGAAAAAAGCAAGAAGAATATCTCAAATGATGGGCAGTGATAATCATGTAGGCGGTCCAGTAAAGGATGAAACACATGATGAAGTACAGTTCTTTTTATTCTCCAAGACGAAGCGAATTGAAGATGGCGAGATTCAAATCAAAGTGTCTCTGCTACCTTCTGATCAAATGCTAGAGGATAGTAAGAGAGTTGATAAACTTGTCAAGATACCTTGCAGCTTTTTGATAAAAGATGTTGTCACTCTACTTTTGGAGAAGTTCCATATCCTGAATGGAATAGTTGCTGGTGATGATGATAAGAAATCGCTTAGATTAACGGATGAGAACGAGATTGCAAAGTATCAGCTAGCTATGAGTGTGGTTGGACAAGGTACGAGTGATGATGACAGACATATGTTTACTAATTAAACGATAGAACGTCTCTTACCACTTAATGAAAAGCTACTTACTGTCTTTGGTGACGATATTCCTCAAATTCATTATAGACGTAACAGTAACCCTGACCGTAGTTCGATCACTGTCAATATCACTCCACCCGAAAAGAATGAAACTTATTTCCTCTTGAGATGTGTCGAAAGACCTAAAAAGAAGGAGATTGAAAAGCAGACGACAGAAGAGCCAAGTAAGATGAGAGAATATAGATATAACAGTAGACTAAAAAAAAGATGAATAATAGGGCATAGTCCACATCATCATCTTGTTCGTCAAGATACACCTATGCCAAGAAAAGAGCCTACACCAGACAATGGATTTCAACCACCTACACCGACCATACTATCCACTTCTCCTAAAGATGAACTATTAACACAAATTGATGAAGCTATTCAAGATACCCTCTCTCATTCATCACCTTCAATCATTTCATCCTCATCTATCACTGAACAGCCGACCAACACGATCCCTCAACGCCACATAAGACCATCATCCACTGAATCCATATTATTTTATACCAGTGATTTCGGTGTGAATGATTTAATGGTTATTATCCGAGGTGCAGCTGCACTTCATGAAATCAACCCTACCTCAACAACAGCAACAACACTTCGCAGTGAAATAAGCGATGTATTTAAAGATACACATTCAAGACTAGATCAATTAGAAAAGGTAAACCATATATAGTGTAATGGGTTCGATAGTTAATGATTAGAATAGGAACTGGATCGTATTATGACTGAAGCAGTTGAAGTGTACCATTAAAAATATTTTTTTGCTAAAGTATAATTTGACAAGTTTATTTCAATAAAGAATAATACTAACATAAACAATAATAATAATAATAATATAATATAATATAATAATAATATATACTTATAGTAAACAATCGAGTACAGTAATGAATGCAAATCCCTTATGCGTATATAATGAATGAATGGAAAAGGAAAGTAAAAATATATAGACTTATACACTATTGTTATTATTATTCTTCTTGACTGTTTCAAAATGCTGTTTTACAATCAATTCGGCAACCTTTTGTGCTTCTGATGCTGTTGTTACTACTCTTTTATCATTCATAATCCATTTTGCATTAAACGCACGTTGATAATGATAAGAAGGTAAGGCACTAGGTGCTGATCTTGAACGACGTCTGAGCATAGGCATAGGTTTAAACATGCCGAGTTGTGTTCTATTCTTTGATTTCATCACTTCATTTCTAAAAAATTGTCTCATTTCTTGATCAAGATCAATGGCATCAAGTAATACATCCAAGGATAACTTTTGTCCATAGCTGGGCAAAATAGATGGTGCTGATGTTGTACGAATATGGTTACGTTGATTAGCAAGTACAAGCTCTTTTTTAGGTAAAGGTTGTTCTATCCTTTTCTTGTTTAATCGTTCAATAGAAGGAAGAGCTGCTTGAAGTGATGGAAACATGTGTATACAAGTTAATGTTTGGGAAGAAAAGAAAAAGAGAAAAAGAAAAAAAAAAGTCATTTTATATACTTGCTCATTCACTCGCTCTTTCTTTCTTCATCCTTTTTCTGATGGTGCTCTCTATTTTTATCCACCCCCTCAAATTCCAATTGATTTAGATACTAACTAAACTTTTTTTATATATAAAAAAAACCAATAGAAAAAGAAACAAAGAAAAAAGAGACACACACACCCTTCTCCTCAGTTTATTCCCTTAATTTGTCAAGTTTTCATCCCTTATTACGTCTCCCTTATGTCACTATGTTCGTCTATTCTAATCTTGATATACACTATTTTCATAAATTATTCGCATACATTGTAAAATCAATAACAACCAACACTTTAGTTAATTTTCTATGTCTTCTTTATTGTTTAAAAGACAACATGTAATAATTTATAAAGTGGGCTTGATATTTTTGAGAAAAGATAAATGTGGTCAGCACTTAATAACACACGTAACTGAAAAAGTTGTTAGAGACTTCGTTTAAATAGTCTGATCTTGACTTTTTTTCTTTTATTCTTTGAACCAAAAAGACTAGCTTATTTCCCAGCTAGCCCTAAGGTATGTTATATTATTTACTCTTGTAAGAAACTAATATATAGTATTATAGAGAATAAAATCGAACCAGTATTGGTGCTAGCTGGGGGTGGTTTGGTTCTTATCAAACCTTGGTCCCATCCGCTCTCTTTCTTGCTCTCTCCCTCTTCTTTTTCCGGACCAGTTATCGCTGGCTCAACCCAGGATACACTTCGGGTAATCTCTCTCTTAATGTAAGTATTTGATATCAATGTAAATAACTGATTTACTACCCACCTTTTTATTCATTCTTTTGCTTCTGATGGACTTTTTTTATCATTATTTTGTTGTCTCTTTTATTATTATTTGTTTGAAATTATCATTTTTTTTATCAGTGTGGGAATAATTTTTGAATAAAGTGCAAAACCCCTTATTGCAGGAATTTTATTTCATTTTTGGTAAATCCTTTGTATGACTCTGGCAAGTCCCATTTTGGAATCTATTTTATTTCAAGGTCATATTTAACTGCGCGCGTTTAGTAAGTGCCTTGATACTCTCCAAATGCTTAACTGAATTCAAAAAATATAAAGTAACAACAAAAAGACAAGTATAACTTGTAAACATTGAACAATACAACTCACCATCATCATCATCATGTATTTGTGTAAATGTGTCTCTTCTTTTTTCTAGAGTAACCCTGCATCGTAATCTCATTTAAACGTTTCCCGGCTATGTTTTCACTTCATGACTCCTAAACATGCTTAAATGAGATAAGCTATTGCATACCTAGACATATACTCATATAAAGCCTTTATTATCATATCATCAAACTAATATTATTCTCACTTTATTACGTGTCATCATTACAGTATTTTCGTAAGAATACTTTCTGATCCTTCCCCTCTATTCTCCTCTGTTTGTAGTTGGGATGATAATCCTATCGTATTACGTCAAAATGAAGTATCCTATATGCCTGAGCACTGACGACATCGAAGCTATCAAAAACTGACTTATAAAAAGCAATTATATTGATCATTTATTGTTTCAATAACAACCGAGAGATCATACATGCTGTGAGTATTTTTTTTTCTTTTTAAAACAATGGCGGATGAGTACTCTTGATCTCCTTTCTTCATTCTTCATCCTCCCCCCCCCTCTCTCTCTCTTTCTCTCTCTTTCTGTCTGTCTTCTCCTTGCATTGAGCGCTTTTTGCCGGTCTAGATTTCGCCTCAAATATATCTCTGAGAAAACATAAAACAACATTCCAGTACGCCCTTTAACGAAATCATGAAACATGCAATGTTAACCCATACATGGCGTTGCTCTGTCGCACTTGATCATCGGCTGACTTTTTGTTCAAAAGGGGGTACTGGAATGTCTCCTGGTCACAGGAAAAAGAGAACTAGAAGAAAAGAGGGAGATAAGAACCAAGAAGATGTCATATTGTTAAGTGTATCAAACATATCCCCAAGGAAAGTTTTCTTGTTAATCATCTCAAGTATACCTTCTCTTTCCTTTGGAGAAATATAAAACGTCTTCAAGGTCGTAAACAAACAACGTCATCCTTTATTGGTCCTTTAATGACTTTAGCAATTGTAATATAAATTTTTCTCTCTTCTCTTTTGCCACTAATGGGTTACGTTCTTTAAAGTCGACAGGCGGTCTCAGCAAGACGGTGAATAGTTCAACTACAGACAAAATGAGATATTGCAGGGCATATGCTTTTTTTCTCTTACCAATTTTGTTTTCTCTTTCTTTTCTTACTGAAGAAGGAGCGTGATCAATAGCTTGCCTTAAAAACATACCAATGTAAAGCAAGACATTACGTCGAAAAGGCGGCAGAGATTCTTTGAGCTAATATAAACTGTTAGCTGTAGTCATTTAGGCATGCCATGAGTTTACCATATTCATTGCATCCACAGATTCTGAAGCTTCTAAGGCACGCTCATACATACTGGTTGGTATAACAGGATCAGGTAAGCAGTCTAAAAAGGCAACTAATACATCAATCATCGAATTTGCACTGATTGCCTCTTTATCCAAAGATCTTTTAGATACACTCTCTTCTTTTAACGTAAGCTCTGACAGGGAGAGCTTGTCTGAATCCTGATTACCAAGTAGCGTGTTGGTATCAAATTGCTCACCAGTATCTAAACATTGGCGAATATAGGTTGAAATAACGAGATCTCCGTGGTATAAGAACAATGATTCCTGCAACACAAAAGGATTAGTTTTTTCTGTTTTTTCTCTTTTTAATCGAGTACTTACAATACGAAACATGTTGGAATTCCATAAAAAGTTCATCACCTTCCACAGCTCTTTAGGTAAATCAATCTGGTTTAAAACTGGAGAAGGAGGCTGAGATGGGTTAGAGGCCGGCTTTGTCTTTTGTAAGTTTTGTGTTGCTTGTTCACTGATTGGCACTGTCATTTCTGACAACTGTTCTAGAGGCACACCGAAACATGTAGGCACATAATCACCAGAGATGGAAATAAAAAAGTCTTTACTGTTTTCCAAGCGAAGAATGAGTATATCTTCAATCTTTTGTTCTCCACGGTTCAAAGGGGCCGAAATCGTAGGATCCACCATGACTTCAAAGCGAATGACTGCTCTTTCTCCAGGTGCAAGAACACCTGATATGGGCGATACCTGAAGCCAGGGTGGCAGAATGTTGACCTCATCATTTTTGGGCAAGAATCTGAATAGGGTAAGCACTCGGCCTGTGTTCTCGAGCAATATGGTCTTTTCCTTGTACTCTAGGAAATGAACCTTTTCAAAATCTACATAAGAAGTAGAAATTTCCCCGCGGGGTTGAGCATCTTGACTTTCTTTCAGCTGTTGAACAAGGGCATCATATGTCTTTTTTTGAAGGCGACTGTCGATCTTTCGAATATTCATGCTCATCAAGGCTCTTACTGGTTTATGATCACTCATCATCATATTCATACAGTGAGTATAGTCTAGCAACTCTAATCTCTCTTGTTCTGGTGAATCAACACGACTCTTTTTCCACAGAATACGGTCAGTCCAGGAGGGTGCACGGCGTTTCTCGCTTAATTTTAACAATTAAAAGCCTGCTTGGGTTTCCTTTTATGCCTTACCTTGTATCATACTGATTGGTACCTGGATCATATTTATATGTAGGTAGAAAGGTAATTGGACCTTCTTCAAACATAGGGAATGTTCGGCCTGCCTTTCGTTCGATTGACAATTGGTCGTACTCTAATAAAACATCGAGTCTATCTTGACGTAGCCAACTCTTAATGACCGATTCACTTAAATTAACACGATAGTTAAGATCACCGCACCAAATTAAGAAGCTTTTCCCCAAAAAGAATGTAAGAAAGACTACCCAATGCTTTCTTTTTTTTTGTTTTCTTACTCGCTATGGTAAATGGATGCCTCAACCCTCCAATCTCGAATGACGTTGTTGTTTTCTACAAAGGAAACACCTTCATCACCACCATTATTCCAAAAGTAAGATACATAAGAAGTCAACTGATCTGGTTGATGGGCAAAGATCAATCGTTTTGATAACTCTGTAAAGTCTTGATTTCTCTTTTCTGTCTTATCAGTAAACGCAGCTAGATGACTGGTAACAAAGCATAGATAGCTATCATGGAAACGTAATCGAACTGCTATACCACCTTTGTTGCCCTTTTGAGGAGTATAAGTATAACTTTTTTCTCTTTTTTCCTTGTACTCTTTTTACATACATTACCATCATATTCATTAAACCAACACCAGCCCACGTTATTTGTGTCTCAGAGATGAATGGCTTGTTTGCCTTTTTTGTAATGACGATCAGTAGCATAGTCACAAGCTGTTTTGAAGCAACCTTGTAATAATCTTTTCCTTCATCCTTTAATGAGCTGATGATTGCTTTTACCCACGCGTTTTCTTTTGTTGGATCATAACGAATGTATGCTTCCGTGTTTGTCTCCATCTCCTGTAACCCAATGATATAAAAATCAGGATCTACATTCTTTCCATCTTTTGTCTTTAAGGTTCCTTGGAGCCATTCGGATAAAGAAGAGGTAGGCAAACTGCCATGGACATTCCAAGTACCTACAAATGCACTTTAAAAATGTATTGAATACATACTTCACTTTGCACTGTATCTCATATCTTACGTTGCTTTTTCCCAATGAACAAACTCATTCTCCTTCTTCATCAGTTGTGAGTTAATCCAATGGTCCTTTGCATCTTTTAATGTAATCCTTCGTTCCTTGGTAGTGGACAGAATGGACCTTGTACGTTTCATGTTAATTTTTTCAATTGTTTCAGCCCTTTGTAAGGGCAAGACATATTTCAATGCGCTATCGGGTCCATCTCTCAGAGGAAGTGAATTGGATCGAACTGTCGGTTTAGATTGTATTCCCACTATCTATAATTGAGTTTTCCTTTTCCAATGAATTTTAGGCAAACTACCTCCAAACTTTCTATACACATTCACCCAATCATATGAAGCGTCATTTTGAGAGTTTATGTTATTGTTGACTTTTATATGTTAGACAATGTGACGAATGATCTGGCCATTATTTACCTGCTATGGTAATAAGTCGCTTGATATTCGTCAATATCTCTGACATGATCTCTTTCTTGGGAAACACGATATGAGCGGAGTCTTGGTTCAATGAAAATGTAACCAGCAAATCTATAAAGTGTGCATGAATATCATCATCAGCATGTCATCACCAAGAGTTTACCAGGCTGTGTTGTTTTATCTGGTAACGGATTGGATTGAGCTAATCACTTGAATAAGTTCTATGGTTATTTTAATAATAATAATGAACAAACCGATATTAATCTTTAAATCTGAATAAACTGGTATTGTCTTCAACACAATAGGTGGCATCGATTCATCTTGTGACTCTTCTAGTAACAATAAGCTAAAAGAAAGAGTAAGTCGTGGTTGTATTGTATTGTTTGTTCTTTTACCAAGCTTCTCCATTGTTTATGTCTCCATGAACGACGACAACTAAATAACCATTCTTTTCATCTTGGGCCTCTGTATAGACAATTCTAACTTTGGAAACGTAAAATGACATGAAAGGTTAAGGACATTGTATAGTTTTTATAAAGTGTCAGTTTATAATATATATATATGTATGTATAAAAGGATATGAATTCAGCCTTATCAGGTGGATTGACTAGGCCATCCACTACACTCTGTCTTTTCGGCATTCTTTACTTTAATAAAAGAGTAAAAGAGAAGAAAGAAAGATAATGGCCAATTGCGGAGTTACACGCTCACCCCAAGTGGCTTACTTTTCCATCTCTCTCTCTCTCTCTTTCTCTCTCTCTTTTATAAAAAATAACGCGTATCTGAAATGTCTATTGCATTAAGAGAGGAAAATTTTGTTGTAATCAATGTGGGATCCAATATAACCACTGCTGGTATTGGAATGCACGATACAAATAAAGCACCCTCTGTGGTATATGAAAGATACAATACAAACACAAACCTATAATAATGACATATGTTTAGTTTGTCAACATGGCTGATTTCAATTATCCAATCAAAGACAATAGAATCAGCAACTGGAAAGATCTTGAGGATTGCTTACACACCATTTTGTTTAAAGAAATTGGAATCAAGAAATCACGAAATGAATGTCCAGTGCTATTATCTGTTCCTGTTCAATGGACAAAGCTAGAGCATGAACGTATCACACAGATATTCTTTGAAAACTTCAATGTACCAGGTATCTATATTGCACCACAACCTTTATTGACTTTATTCGGATGTGGTGCTGTCTCTGGCATTGTTGTTGATATTGGAAGTCAAATTACAGGTAGAGACGATGAACAATATACAAGTTTGCATTCTAATAGAAAAGAATAGATATCAACATTGTCGTAGATAGCAACGTTCAACTACAATCCAACTTTATGATCCCTATTGGAGGCAATCACTTTGACGCTTACTTTTTAGAGCTATTAAAAAAAGATACACACCTTGTAGAGCAATTTAATCAGCATCAACTTGAGTTAGATTTAGACTTTGCAAAATATGTTCGTGAACTGCCTGGAATTTGTAATGTCGCATTTGGACACGACTTGGAAGATGATAAATTCACAACGCAGCTATCCAATGCCATGGAAGAAATGCCAACTGCTGCTACTGAGGAACTATTAGACGAAGATAATCCAAAGAGCAAAGGGGATGAAGATGGTGTAGGAGATATTCCCGAGACGGTAGATATAGAATACAAGGGTCATACATTCACAATTGGTCCATACCGTCATCAAGTCATCGATCCACTCTTCTCTCCTGAGCTGATACAAGTCCAATGCCTATCACTCCCAGAGGCCATGCGATTGGCAGTCATGAATTGTGAACCACCAGAGATTCGACCCAAGCTTTGGGAGAGCATTGCCATTGCTGGTGGGTGTTGCCTAACAACAGGATTATCAAGGCGTCTTAAAGTAGAAGTGCAAATGGTTTTGCCTCAGTCAGAGAATGCAGGTGACACTCAACCTCGTATTATCAACTTTTTGAGAATTCCCGAATACTTTACAGTGCTCAAAGAAAAAGAGAACCAAGTTTATTCAACATGGCTAGGCGCAGAAATAGTTGCAAAGGTAAACACATAATAATGTCAAAAATTAAGTTCCTATATAACTCTTTTAAATAGCTTGTATTCATAGACGCCAAGAATTATGTTAGCAAAGTGGATTATAACGAGTTTGGTCCATCTGTCATTCATACAAAAGCTTATTAAAACTCAGTGCAAAATAATAAATTTCTCTTCTTTTGCTTCCTTATTCTTTTCAACCATGGCGCGTATAAAGAAAAGGAGCCTTATAAGTTTGCTTACTGTCTTATTTATCGTGCTTGCTACGCTTGTTCCTAAAGTCAAAGCTTGGACAGAAAGTAAAATAATACTTCATCTATAAACATTGTCACTGATGATCCAATAGCCGATTTCGAGATCTTTGACCTTGTAGATGCTTTAGAAAAAGCAGAAGGCAAAGACACAAACTTTTATAACTGGTTGGGCGTCTCTGTAAGTTATATTATTCCATACAATAATAATAACTAATTTTTTGTTGTCTTTTTAGCCTTCTGCTACTCAGGGAGAGATTTCAAAAGCGTATCGTAAACTATCACTCAAATGGCAGTAAGTCATAATCTTTGACCATGACTGTCTACTCACCATGATACATAAAGTCCTGATAAAAACAAGAATGATCCCAAGGCAAAAGAACGTTTTGCTAGATTAGGTGTGATTGTCAGTATCCTTCGTGATCCTACCAAAAGAGAGAGGTACAACTTTTTCTACAAGAATGGGGTGCCTCGTTGGCGAGGCACAGGGTATTTATACAGCCGATTCCGGCCGGGGCTAGGCACGGTGATCATTCTACTCTGTTTGATTGCTTCTGTTATGCAATATATAGCCGGACAGGTCAATTACCGACAAGAAGTTCGCAGAATTATCCGTTTTGTTGAAGATGCCAGAGCTCAGATGGTGGCAAATGCGCCCAAGGGTCGTGCGCCTTCGTTAGGCAAAAGTTTCATCGAAGTAGGACAACGAGTCATGCGATGCGAGGTGAAGGGAGATCACTATTTGATTGTTTATCCCAATGAAAATAGCCAACAGCCAATCCATCTAAACGTGGAATGGGTGAAGAGGCCAACGATTGAAGATGTATTTATTATCAGTTTGCCAAGGAGATTATTCTACAAGCTATTAGGCAAAAAAGATACAACTGAGCAAGATGAAAAGGAGACAAAAGAAGAAATAGAAGAATCAGTGCCAAAAAAGAAAGCAGCACCTGTACGTAAAAGAGGTGCACCAAAAGTGAACAAATATAAATAAAAATGTGTGCACACAAATTGATGATATTTTAATTCCAATGCTTTTATTTTATAAAAGGGGAAGGACACAAAAATACATGTAAGGAGAGATATAGAAAGGAAGGGAAACTGTACACATTTTTATTTGGAACCATTTTTAGAAGATCTACCTAGTCTATGAACACGCAAATGCCGACGCATATTACTTTGTACACTAAATTGACGTCCACATCCTTCCTCTAAACAAACAAAAGGCTTTTCACCTGTATGGGAATATGTGTGTATGCGTAACGAAGAGGGTCTATTGAAAGGCTTTTTACAGTAAGGACAGAAATACTTTCCTGTCTTTTCATCTCTTTCTATTATCGGCTTCTCTTCTTTCTCCTCTAATTTTACCATCTTGTTATTATTCATATTTAATGCATCTGATAATAAATGGTTGGATGAAGGTGGGCTTGCAGTGCGTGCTCGATGAGGTAATTCATTGATGAATGGTAAGTTATTACTGTTGTTGTTATTGTTGTTGGGAGTAAGTGTTGACTGGTAAAAATCAGTTGCTATAGTCGTATTAGCAGAGACTGTACGTCGGTGTGTTTGATGTCTCTCTCTTCGTTGATTTAACATCGTATGTGTAGTGGGTAGTGGCGGAGTCGTGCTGTGTAATGGATGAGCGAGTGTAAAATCGGAAATAGATCTCGTATGACTCGCACCAGGCGGTCTTCTTGCTGGTGTACTCAAAGGTGGTAATAATGTAGTAAGACTAACATTGGCTGTAACAGCAGTAGTAGCACTTGTAGTCGTAGTAGCAGGAGGAGTACTAGTAACAGCAGCAATAGTAGTATTCGTAGCACTAGTAGTTGTTGTTGTCGTTGTTGTAGTGGATGAGGGCATGATCATCCAACTTGGTACATTGTTGGGTATGCTATTCTGTGAAGAAGGTCCAGAGATAGAGAGTTGTTGAAGTTCGGATGGTAAACTGCTGATACTATGACTTTGTCTGTGGTGCCGTCTTGGTGCACTGGAAGGATTGGCTTGGGTTTCTTTGATCATGTTATCACCATTATTTTCATCATTTAATAAGAATTTAATCGAAGGCAAACTTGGATTCTTGGTGTGAGTCATAAAGAAACGGGAAGGAGAAAAAGAAGAGATAAACTGGGGGTTAGGTCATTGTGGGCCATTTTTAAAAGAAAGTAGTCGGAGTTTAAATTTGATGGATTAAAGGAAAATAGTGCTCCAGCATCTAAATGAAAGCATGTTTTCTTTGAGAAGGGCAAGAACAAGGGCTGTTGACTGTACTATTGTCACTGTTGAGTGACTAGTGGCCTATTTGAAAATATAGGAGGAGAGACAGTTAGATATCATCTTACTTTACATCCTTGTCAGTTCAAAACTCAGTGATCTACATTCATTCACAGATTGAAAGCTCTGCCTTAAACAAGGATAATAGGACATTGATAATATCTTCTTTTCTTTCTGTATATTCACTGTGTAACGTATATTTCTGCAGAATTAAGTATTTATAGACGGGTGATTCTTTTTATAGTAAAACAAGCCTTAAAAAAAGGAGACAGAATGAATTCTTGCAAATGGTTCTAACATTCGTTTACTATACCTCTTGAATTTATTTGTTATTGCCTAGTTACACATTTATGTCACAAGATCATCTTAGTTTACATGAAAAGAATAAAAAATATGCCCATATTGACGTATTTGGTCAATTTGAACCTTGGAATTAATGAAAATAAAAATTTTACAGTTTGAATGCCGGAGGAACCGGACGCAGAAGATATACAAGCAAGTTGGAAGACTAGGAAATAAGGAGATTGCTTAAGAAATTAACCAGGGAGAAATAATATAAAACAGTATATGTAAAGAGATAAGACACTGTCTGAATATCAATAGGTAGATATGTCTTATTACAGTCCGGGGAAAAAGATTGTCGTACGATTGCCGAAAGACTCCAAGTATCTATTGGTTGGATGACTAAGAGAATTTTCATAGTCAAGGATGAGATATACCATACCTTTTTGTACTATGGATGATTTGATAAAAATGAGGGAAATTAAGAATGCGTCAATGCATATCAAGAGCAGGGATCAATTGGATAAAAATCCGAGTTGCTTCCGTAAAACATATGGTCACCGTCAACCAAACCTCAGCACATTTAAGAATGATGCTAAAGCTTCTATAAAAAGTAACAGCGCGAAATGATTATCCCTCATGTTTTTTTTTTTTTTTGCACAGGGCGGTATTTGAATTAGAGCAAATCCGCAAATCAAGTCTGGATGGATTTTTGGCAACATTTTGGTCTTTACTGGTTTTTTTTTTTTTTTTACATAACTTCATGGAGTTTGTTTATGAGGATGGGCATGGAAGCACCAGAAACGAGGCATATCATCATGTTTTAGAGATGTAAACTGATAAAAAAGAGTGTCTTTTGGATAGTATAACGGAGTTTGACGTGTACATGACCCAAAAGCAGCCTGAACGACAGAAAAAAAAGGGGAATAATGGAACAGTATTACATACTGTTTTATTAAAAAGTATTTACGCAAAGGTTAAAAATAAAATACATAAAAGGAGACGACATACAAATGAGAGTAATAAGCACCAAGGAGAGAATATAAAGAATTACACAGTTAGTTATGTAAGAAAATTATTATATGTATAACTTACCCCGAAGGCATCTAGATGTGTCCTAGCGATAACTAGGACGGAGAACTGTCTAAACGTATTCTAGTTCTTGGTTGCTCCTGATCGTCCACTCTTCTTCGACGTCTTGTAGGAGCATCAACAACCCGGCGAAACCTATGAGGGACCATGCCATTACGTCGAAGCCCACGAAGGATGTGTATGTAGTCGAGGCAAGCAGCAACATCCCTGTTCCATAAGCGATATCTATCCAGTGCTGCAATGGCGGGTCTACAGTATAGATTGGTGCATCTACATGTCCGTACACTCCCACTTACGAAGCCAGTCAAAACGCTCCTGAATTTTTTCTTCACTGTTCCTATCTACAGGCTGAAGTTGGGCATTTTTGAGTGACAAGTTGTATTCAATTCTTACAAAATTGTAGACAGTGCTTTTAGAGACCTTGAGATCCTGAAACCTTTGAAGTAGTCGCTCCATTACTTGCTCCAAGACGGCTGAAGGATTCTCATCTATGTACTCCAAGATCACTTGCTTGTGTTCTTCATGAAGTATACGCGAGCAACCGGCTTTCTTATGCTTTATAAAAATACTATCAGGATCCGTTTTGTACATTTGAGCTGTGCGAACATGAATACCTAATTGTTTTGCAGCAGCTGAAGCACTCATAACTTTCTCAAACGTCAGTTTAAAGGATCTAACTTTCTCTTGATCCGTATAGAGTGTGTATGCTCGTTTACTTCACGCCTCCTTCATGCAAACATCTACGTCATCTTTTGCATCTTCATCTGCCATAGAGTCTACATCGAAATTATTCTCCTGAGGCTGATTATGCAAATACTGAGTGTGTGAACTAACTGTTTCTAAAGCATATCGCTCCTCATCAATGATATAGTCCATGGGCTCAGGTCTACCGTATTCATCAGCTGGATTGCCCTGCCCGTCTGCATAAAAAGTTTGAAAGCTCATATTGTAATACTCAGTTTTTAATGAGAAAGAGAGTAAAAAGAGATCTGACAGTGCTTTTATGCTTAATATACTCGTATTTTATACGATAAAGCTTCTACGTATACAACATTTAATTTGTCATCAAGAGAAAGCAACCAATGGTTAACGTGATGTTAGAGTTTAACAAGTGCGAATTTTACTCTTGGCATCAGTGCCAATAATTTTTGGAAATGCAGAAGGAGCACTTCTTTTTTTACCATGAAAAGCAGTTCTCGGCTGGCAAAGCTGGTGCCAAACTTGGTATACCGCGCTCAGCAGCTTATAGTTGGCTAAAAAAGGATGAAAACGACCCAAGCGACAAGTTCCAGAAACAGGTGGCGGCAGACTAGAGTATTGAATGGTACTACACATCGAAAAGTTTTGTTGACATCACAGGTAGTGGGTAAAGGCAGCGCTCGTAGCATTAGTCTATTTCCTGGTGCATGTAGTGTTCACTTTTGACTAGTGCGAATGCGAAACCCGACACTCTGCACTATCAGAAATGGATCCAGCACTTTGGCCGAAAGGCCGATCCCGTTGCGTTGACGGATTGGGCTATGATTGGCGTGACGAAGAGCGATTGATTATGGAGCATCGAATGGACGATACAAAGAGCGCATACCAAAGACGATGGATGACAGTGTGGAACAGATCTGTAGCATGATGATAATGCTCCGAGGGGTCACCAACGCTTACCCCAATGTTAGCTCCGCCTTATATCAGACAAAAACCTTCGCCATTCAGTCAATTCGAACGTGTCTCATCCTGTCAGAAATTCAGTCTGACAATCGCAAAAACTTTAGGTACAGACAAGTTCGAACAACCCACATACCCACAAATTTCGTTCAACGTAACGATTATTAATATATAAAGCTTACTTTTTACAGCATCTCACTAGTATTTATTCTATTATTCACTCTGATATTCATTGTACTTAATAAACTAGTTATGTGTACAGGTAATGTGTTTAAGCAGAGACTTTCGCTTTATATTGTTTATTTAATTGAATAAACCTGACTTTTAGAGTTTTTAAATAGCTCGTTACGCATAATGGTATCTAAATCACTCAGGGCCACCCTTGCTTGATACCGTGTGAGTTCATCAGGATCAGTTTCTTCAATGTACCTTAATGTTCTATATGTTCTCCTTAGACTTTCAGTTGGGTATTCATAAAGTGTTTGTTGTGCAAGTCCTCGAAAGAGTGATAATATAAGCACAGTAGCAGCTAAAGACAGGATGAGAATGGACTATCTTTTCTTCTTATCTTGTAACTCACCTCTTCTAACCTCTGAATTTTTTTCAAAATCGAGTATATTGAGTACCCATTGAACAAGTTCTGGTGTTTGACCGTAAAGCGCTACAGGACATGTTTGGCAGGCCATTCCCAAGACTGATAAAGCAGAAACACGTAAATGGCTATCTTCATCACGTCTCTCCAGTACGGCTTCTAAAGGATTAAAGAGTGTATCGACTATATAAGGTTAATGAGCAACGTGTAATGAAAGTCGCATTCGTATTACCATATTTTCCGAGCGCATCACCACACCTCTGAACAGTCTGTAGTAATGCTTCGCCAATTCTTAATCTATTATCTAACTTTTGGTTTTTATCCTTATAAATGTCACCGAGCTTTTTGATTATGTCATTGCCGTAAGCATCCGTCATGGCTGACAGACCTTTTACAGCATTCAAGTATATATAACTTCATAGCATATTAGTACAAACATAAGCTATTACAATTATTTCGGTACCTGTCTTCATCCTGTATTAGTCGAACAAAAATATCCAACAGTTGGCTCAATCCTTCGCCCGAGGACACTAGAGGGTCCTTCGCTAAAGCCATATCTTTAAGAATTCCCATACCATGAGCTCTAATGGGCAGTAGATCATCCTGTAGGGACTTCATGGCTTCTCTGTATTTCTCTTTAGACGCCTCTAGTGATGGCTGTTGCTTTCTATTTGATATTGTTTGGGCTGATAGATAGGATGTTATGGCCAATAAGAACTCATTAGCTGATTCATGGACAAGTTCCACCGGATGATTCTCTAGCTTCTTCAATGGTTCCAAACAAGACTTCAAAAGTTGTACTGATTTTTCATCCAGTTCCTCATTTTCTATTTTATAATGTATAAAGCGGGTACTCGCTTTGCTTACTCAAATAACTTACCATGCATAACAGCTCTTAGTAGATTAATGGCTAAAATGAGCGATTCCACATCTTCTTCACTCGATAACTCGTCCTCAAGTGCTTCTTTTTCTTCTTCACTCACTATACGGGTGATATCAGGGAAGCTAGACTTTTCGGTTGTCTTTTCTTTAGTCCCGGTTGTCATCTTGTCAACATATGAGTCAATAATATTAATAGCAAAGGAAACAATTTGTGTTGGCTTAGAGAGGATGCTAGGACCTAACTTGTCCAGCATTCCCATGATTAAATTGAGCGTTAAGAGAATTCTAAAGGAAATCAATAAAGGTGAATCATGAATACTTTAAACTTACATCGTTGGGTCCGTCTTCCTTGCTTGAAGAGAAGAGTATTCATTCAGGAGAAATACAAAAATATCGCCTGATAGGTCCAAATCACCCAATTTTTCAAGAAATTGGACCAAGACATCAGCATTCAGCGGAAGGTCGTTTTTAGCCAACGCCTTTGGTTTTCTAGGGACATGTTAAAGTTTTGTTAGACACGATTGATGTAGGTTCAAACCTTCTCAGCCGTAGTGTAGCTCCGCCTGAGGGACCAGGTGCAAAATAAGCTACACGCTCTCCGCTTATATCGACCTTGTTGAGCAGAATCCGCTTTAATTCACGGACACCATCTGCTGTTGTTGTTATACGAAAATACGTCAGCAGCAGATCAAGCACTGTTTCTCGTAGTCCTGACTTTGATTGAACTGTAAATTCATACAAATGATACAAACAGGAGATGGAAGAGGACAAACATGTTTGAATCATCAGAGGTGAAGGCTCTCCGCCTATCATGAGTTTATGTAGCGTTTTGAGTAGATCGGAAAGTACCTCTTCATCTAAAATCACTCTGTCCATCAAATCCTCGTTTGATTCATCATATTCTTGTTGATTCCATCCTGACACGAGTGGGTCGACGATTTTATCAACAAGATAGGTCTTTCCGAGCTTCGGATGTTTGGTAATGATCCTACCGATAATGAACGTAACAGCTTGACTTGTGGTAGCAGAGACAGTTTCATTTTGCAGTAAAGACAAGAGTTGAGGCGTAATGACGGAATAATAGCTTTCAATGGACGTCATTTGTTGAGGAACTGATAAGATTAGCTTAGATATGCTCTCCAGCTGCGCCAGTTGTACTTTAATCATATCATTAACCGAGACAGACTTTACTTTTTTTGGTTAGGCCTTACATTGTTCTACTTGACCAATGGTAAATTCTAGCACGATAGCAACACCATTTGGTTTCAAGAGTATACGAGATAAAAATCTTCCACAGATAGTCCTAAGCCAGCTTGGAACAGGATGCAGTGAAGACGTACTGATGAGAGACATCAAGGATTCCATAGCTCTCTGTACATCTGAGCGATCAAATAACCACATAAACATTCGAGCACACTTGTCTCTTTTCTCCCTAGGCAACCCTACTTCCTTTTTGGCACTAGAAAGTAAATGACCTGGTGTCATTGGTAGTTCATTTTCTAGTGTGTCTGTATCACTAACAGAAGCTCGAATCTCAGTGGCAGGTACATAAGCTAGTTCCAAGATAGCAGCATATAGATCAGTCAAGTGTCTGGTCATCAATATGGATGCAACTGTTGTATAACCCTTTGATTCGGGAACCTTTTCACTTTGAGCAATGAGATCGACTAGAGGAGTGACAAGATCATAAAGATCGTGTAATGCCTTGGTTGATACCTGCTTTGTTTGCTCTTCATCCTCATCGTTTGCGAATATTTCTAGATGATGATAAGTTATATATGCATATATGTATATGTTTTCTACCTTGATTTGTATAACCTGATTTGACTCGTTTAGACAAAGGTAATCCAACGCCAGGTAAAAGACAAG
The DNA here is from genome assembly GCA_025529335.1 of Rhizopus sp. PT2906. NCBI lineage: Eukaryota > Fungi > Mucoromycota > Mucoromycetes > Mucorales > Rhizopodaceae > Rhizopus > Rhizopus sp. PT2906. The sequence goes on from JAMYHX010000100.1 coordinate 76,822, forward strand.
GATAAAATCCCCAAGAGACGACAATTTCAAGTAATGTATGTATCAATCGAAGGTCGCGCACACCTAAAAAGTCTTTATCGCTTTCATCTACAATAAATAGTCAACATATATTTCTCATATCTGGTCTCTATTCTAACCTTTTGAATGACTACACAAATTTAATAATGATTCTTGTATGCTTATTAAAAGTCTTAAACAGTGCTTAACAAAACTAGATTTGGGTTCGTCTTTATTTGATTCTAATTCGAGATCTTGAAGTCTGCTTGTCAAGATGTCTTTGATCGATCCTTTTTCTTTTTTTATTGTTTTAATTAGAGTGTTTTTATATAAAAGAAATAAGCAAAAAAAAAACCTTCTTTTGGTTCTAGTTTTTGACCAACTAGTTTATAAGCTTGAGACAAGCACTCATTTAATTGTTCATTCTTTGACATTTTAAAGTGGAAAAAAAAAAAAAAAAAAAGAAAGACTAGGAATAAATTTTCACTCAGACACATCTCAAGTTGATTTCCACTCAAATCCATCCCAAAGTCAAGTAATCTGTGCATTCTAGGTTAGATTTCTCTAAGTAGTTCTGTGTCATGATCAATCAATCACATGTATATGAGTGTAAATAGAAGCAATGATACATAGAATATACATTTATGCCGCAATGCTATCTATTTCAAGTACTCTTCAGGTACAACCTGTCTGCTCTTATTTTAAACTCAGAGATTCTTGTTCATGCCAAAGATGATCAACCCTTTCATCACTTTAAAACACAAGTTACGCCAAGCTGTGAGCTATGCAAAGAACTGTGTCATTTATTTATAGTCTACACTTTATTCAGAAATTATTCACACACTAATAGGAAAATGATAATTGCAGATAAAAATAATAATAAAAGAAAGCCGATCAGAAGTAAAAAGAAATGATTAGTAAATCAGTTATTTGCTATTAAGAGCTGACCACATTTATCAAAAATATCAAGCTCATTTTATGTATTAAATGCTGTCTTTTTTAATATTGAAAAAAAGTCTACCTTTTTTGTTTGCCATATGACGATTATAAGCTATCCAATAGAAGCAATTGAATTTATTTATGCACAAGACATCCAAATACGGGTCTTGTATATTTTAAATAGTTCACGAACCAAGTCTCGAAAGTCAATCCGTTCGGAAGCATGAAAATAAAAGGTAAGCTTACGACGATCCCATTGATACTCTGCATCTATCACTTTCATCTTTAAATTCTTTTGTTTGATCTTCCATTGACAAATAGCCAAAGCCTTTTGTTCTTCTTGTTCTTTTGTCAAGTAGTTCTCTATGTCTACATTACTTGCTTTACAATATAACTGTTTGATATATTTATCTGTTACTTTTCTCTTTTCTACTATATCAATCACTTTTCCCATATCAAATCCTCTATCGCCTTCTACAACCACGTAGTCATTCACTTTTATATTTTCATGCTTATTCAAATAAAAGTAATCATTTCGATTCAACTTGAATTGAACTTGATATATTTCATTACTCTTTACTTGATGTATAGGTATCCCTTTTCCTAACTGTTGAACATTCGCACTCACTGATGTAGGATTGATCACTACTGGTTCCTGAAAGGGCGGTGTAGGTGGTCGATAGGCACCTTCTTGTCTATATGTGAAGATTAATACCACTTTATTATTATTATTATTACTATTTTTTACCTATATACAAAATCATACTCTGTTGATACCATCGAATGTCTTTTCTGTAAACCTTTTCTTGGTTGAAAATAGTCTTCTAAAGCTGCGGCAGTTGTATAAGGGATCATACTATTACTTCGTTGACGAACTACTGAATCCTCATTTGTCTTCCAGATGGAATCTCCACTGTTCCAAAGGGGGTGCCAGCTACTGGCTTGTGTACCACCTATACTAGAAGAGCGACTTGGTAAGAGAAATGATTCCTTTCCAATAGGCGGAGAAGGAAGTAGAGGTGATATGCGGTCTGTGCTGAAGACTTGATTGATATAAGGAACCTCTTCCATTGACTTCTTTTCCTCCATCCAATTTAATTCATTCATGATTTTATAATAAACAAAAGGTAAATAAAAGAGAAAAAGAGGGAAAAAATATTGTGTGATTTTTTATGCAAGCTTAAAAAGGTAACACACAGATTTTTACAATTTATCAACACAAAAAGCAAAGGTATTGTTATACCTTGTTCTTTATTATACGAGTAATTTAAAGATCCTTCTTGAGAGTACCCATGAATTGATGCTTTTCGGCAGGTGTTTGGAAGCGACCATGGCCGAACTTGGAAGAAGTATCGATGAACTTGAGGGTGACCTTTTCGAGAGCGGAACGCTTGGTGTGAACAGTCAAGGACTTACGAAGAGTGATGACACGCTTCTTGGAACCAGCACAACAACCCTTGATCATGACAAAGTCTTCATTAACTTCACCATAGTGAGGGAAACCACCCATAGGGGTAATCTTCTTTTCGGTCAAGTCGTATTCAGTAGTACCAGACTTGGCGTCAGCACCCTTGGCAATACGGTAAATCTTCTTGTTGATTTCAGTACGGCGGTGGTAACCACGTTGACCAGCACGAGCAACAGAGTACATGACACGAGAAGGATGCCAGGCACCAATACAGGCAACCTTACGGAGACCACGGTGAGTCTTACGAGGCAACTTCTTGGTACCCCAACGGTGGGTGACACCTTCGAAACCGTGACCCTTGGTAGTAGCGATGATATCAATCATTTCATCTTGTTCGAAAACGGAGCCAACAGTGACTTCCTTTTCAAAGTGTTCACGGGCCCAATCAACCTTTTGTTCGACGGAACCACCGTTCAATTGAATTTCCATGATGTGAGCCTTACGTTGGTTAAGCTTGGCCTTGGAGATTTGGGTGTGAGCAATGACACGGACAACGGAACAGTACTTCTTGATACGTTCTAATTCACGGTTGATGTCCTTGGCACCTTCAGCATACTTGGCAGCATACTTGGTGAAAGCCTTCTTCTTGGAGCGGTACCAGTTCTTGTAGAATCTACGCTTGGCTTCTTCAGAAAGGTGTTCAGCCCAGACAGTGGTCAAGGAACGGAGACCACGAGGGGTTTCGACGTAACCGACAACACCAACAATGACCATAGCAGGGGCTTCGATAACAGTGACGGCTTCGACGATTTCCTTCTTGTGCATCTCTGCAAAAGATGATTAGAGCTGAAGTGATTGATCTATTGTATAGATACTTACTGGAACCAGGACGTTCGAGGTCACGAACGATGTGAGTCATACCAGCCTTGTAACCCATGAAGGCAGTCAAGTGGACGGGCTTCTTTTGATCGTCCTTGGGGTAAGCCTTGACACGACCACGGTGAGATCTAGTTCTCTTACGAGGGCCAAAACCCAAGTGACCATGACGAGGAGCTATAGAATGTATATTAGTTATTTCTTCTATTGGGTCATTGTGTGATCATACCCTCAAACTTTCTAAATTATCCAAGATTGAATTATAAAATGGTTAGTTGAAATCTGTAATGTTGTTGTTGTTGTTTAGTGAATTGTTTGGCTTATTTACCTGTGGGACTATAGTAGAATAGGTTAGTATACGTTATTAGATAGATGGATGGATGATTATCATTTACCATCTCTGTTTATATGAATGAAAAAAGAGACGGATACACTGTCATTCATTTCCACCTTATCTCTACTGTCTGCTCTTCTTTTTGGTTTTGTCTCCCGACGAGCGTAGTTTGAATCAAGAGTGTCATCATCATCATGTGGAGTTTCAAACATAGTTTTGTCTTGAAACGCTTTCTTGCGCCCTTTTTATTCCCTTTTGAACATACAAGATGGTAATGACAATGCATGAACAGTTTTTAGGTCAATAGGCTTACTTTTTCAAATTATAGTCTGTCTCTAATTCCCAAGGTATTAACACTCTTTTGGATGCTGAACGTGAAGCAGCCAAGATTGTTCAAAAAGCAAAACAGTGTAAGTTGTATCACTTTTAAACGTTTCTATCTCCCTCTTATATATTATACACTAGACCGTGTTCAACGCGCAAAAGAAGCTCGTTCAGAAGCTGCTAAAGAGATTGAAAATATCAAGGCACAAAAAAATGAGGAATACCAAAACTTTATTGCACAGGTATGTTTATTTCGGACCATTCTGACGTATTCTATAATATATTGATCATCCCCTTGATTAGAACTCTGGACAATCCGATCAAAGCCTTGGTAAAGTAGATGAAGAGACTGAAGCCAAGATTCAAGAAATTCGAAAGGCTGCAGCTGAAAAGAAACAAGATGCTATTGAGTTGATGTTGAAGTCTATTGTTTCCGTTGATCCTAAACCCCACGTTAATGCTCGTGCCTAAGTCCCATATAAACTAATAAATAGGTTATTACATAAAGGCGCCTTTATTGTTTATTTAAAGAAAAAAGTTATTTTTGTTTGAACGATAATATGTATACATAAAATAAAGAAAAAAAGGGGGAACATACAATAAAACTATACAAACATATATAAAGAGATTGAATTGACATAAAGTTGTGGCAGTATACAAACATATTAAGAGGGAAATATATAAAAAGATGTATAGGTATATATATATATAGTATATAGTATATAGTATATAGAGAGTAAGTAAAGAAAGGAAAAAAGAAGGGGTATATATATGTGAATATATACGTGTATATGAATATATATATGTATAAAAAGGAAAGTAATAATAAAGGAAGGTAAAATACTTAGCGAGAAATCGGTGGGTTATGAACTAGATCTTCAGGTCCCTTCAGGAGACTGATCACTACAGCGGCAGAGAGTACACTCAGGAATCGACACCATTGTAAGGTGGAGAGTGTGGCTTTATACATTATGCTGTGAACAGGTCGAATAAGACTGGAGCGTTTCTGTCGTTGTTGCTCTTGCTGGCGAAGTTCATGCATCGTGCTTTCTATCTCCGAAAAGGGGCGACGGCAAAGATCAGGATTTCGAAGCAGCAGATAGAGGTCCTCGCGGAATCCATCGTCATCACCGGTCTGCTCGACACAGTCCAAAAAACTCATGGCTTCATCCAAAACATTACGTTCGGGATAGAGACGGGTACTCATGTAACGAGACTGCAAGGTCCAAATGTCTGGGCTATGTCTGTCTTGGCTATCAAAGCTGCGTTCTGTCTCAGGATAGTATTCATAATAGTCACCTGATGGTACCAATGGATGACGTTGTTCGGGGGCATTGGAAAGTTTAAGGCTTGACAGATTGGACGATACAGATGAAAGGGCATCATCAGTCATACGATGTAAGAATTCCTTTCGGCGTTGACGGCGTCTCCAGGCCAATGCTGCCATATTACCTCCTTGAGAGGGCAGAGGTGTTCGAGGCTCTTGTCCATCACAGTAGACGCTTCCACAGAAGCTACCAGCACGAAAACTACGTTTACCAGCGAGATCATAGAATGGGTCTTGTTCGTCCTCTTCATCATAATCATCCTCGTCAGCAGTACAGAGCACGCGACGACGATGCCAGTCGCTCTGGTCTTCTTGCTCGGAACAAGTGTCGTCCATGTGAGCAGCGGTCAGACTGGCACTGATGACACTCTCTTGATAGCGACGCTTGTGATGCTTGACTCGCCTGCGTCTTTTTTCCTTTTTTTGTTGATGAATATGCTGATATACGATTTGAGCCTTTTGCTTGGACTCTGTGAATGATTCGCTACTGACGCTAGTAGCTCGTGTGCTTGCGCGAGAACTACCTCCAAAGATAGAAGGCATGATAGAAAGAGAAGAGAGTCTAGACATGGAGAGGGCTGTAAAGGGAGAAGAAGATGATTCGTTCATATCCTCTGATGTCTCACTCGAGATCGTCACAGTTGCTGATGCTGGCTGAAAGAATTGATCAAGATCGAATTTATGAGATTCCAATCTTTTCTCCAATACATCCATTTGTCTATTCATCCTTTGGACGCCTTCTTCAGATGCATCTTCTGGCATATTAGTGATGGAGGCCATAGTGGCAGATGTATCAACACGAATGGTTTCCAATTGAGCCTGACAATGAATCAATTGACGCATGATGTCTTGAAGCTTTTCTTCCAATAATCTACGACGAAGGCGAGTAGTTGCACGCTGAATTAACTGCTTTCTGGATTCTTCATGAATAGACCATGAAGTATATTTTTGTTGATCGTCATCCTCTTCAGGATGATGAGACCAGGTATCTTCATTCATCATCATCATCATTCTAAATAAATGTACATAAGTTCAAGTCCAACCTTAACCCCCTTTCAACTCCTTGAGCAATTCCCCACACATAAAAAATCATTCCAACGTACCAAATAATGACTTGTTAAGATTTAATAATAACAATAAAAAAAATAAGAAGAAAGAAAACGAATAAAAATAAGAAACAAAGAAAAGAAAAGAAACAAAGAAAAGAAAAGAAAAAAAAAAGTAGAGAAAAGAAAAAGAGAAAGAATAAGAAAAGGAATTATATATAAAAGAGAGAGAAAGAAAGGAACCTTCTGCTCCTCCTCCCCCTTGAATGGAATTATATTTAACTATTTATACATGCACACATATATACATATATATATTTGTATGTATAAATAATATATTTATACAAATCTCTTCAATTGGACCAATCTTTACAGCAACAGTTTATTAAGTATTCTGGGGTCATATGTTTATATGGTTCGGTGGATTTGTTTGTCTCCACACATTTGCATACGGGATAGACCCAATTAAAAGACCGAGAAACACGTTTTTTTATATATCTATTATTATTGTACCCCACATCAATGTTTGATCCACCTTTAGAAAGAAGAAAAGAAGGGTGGTGATACTAAGGATGAACTGTCATCTCCCATTTCTGTGTTGCCCCTTAATACATACTTATAAGAAAAAAAAAAGTTTGACAACATTTATATATATAAAAAAAAGTGGTTGGGGATTAAGGAGTCAAAATAGGATATAAACATGTATTTACACATCAATGTGCACTGATATTTAAACCTTTTGTGCAGCATTCCTAAGAGTAGATAGTAGTTAATATCGTAGCTTTCTAATCAAGATCGACACTTACATGGCATCTAACTGTTCTTTATAATGCTTATTGATATAATTGCGTTTTAATTTCTGTGCAGCTGTCAAAAATCCCTATTTGGATATAATGATTAGATCATTGTTCAAACATATCATTAGTAACTTACATTTTCAGAAGTCCATTCTTCGTGTGTCAAATAAACATCAGCAATCAATTCTGCTGGTTTTAATTTAGCCTCTTTGGCTTGTTCTTGTAAACTTGTCAAGAATGCCTTTCTCACTTCAACATCTTCACATAATTCCTCAAATGATTGCTTTTCAATACCCAATGACTTTGCCATTTCCATCACCTTTGAATGAATTGGCATCACAATCGCAACTGGACGTGGGCGTAGTGAGTCACCATATACACAAATATTGCTTACTCCAAGTGCCGTCTTGTAGACCGACTCTAGCTTTTCCAATGCGATATATTCACCATTACTCAACTTGACAAGGTTCTTGATACGGTCAATCACAGAGAGTGTACCATCCTCATTCCATTCTCCCACATCACCTGTTCGTAACCAGCCATCTTCAGTGATCGTTTCCTTTGTCAATGCCTCTTGCTTAAAGTACCCCTTGGTCACGGAAGATCCACGAACCCAAATTTCTCCTTGAGGTTTAGGTTCATTTGTTGAAAGATAACCTGCGTCTGGTACATCTACCAACTTGATCTCACAACATGGTACTGGAGCTCCAACAGGTCCAACAGAGAATTGTTCTGGTGTCATAATAGCACACATACTATATACATTTTTAGTTTATCAAATAAAAATACACATGTTTGTGTAGCCACAACTTACCCCACTAATCATTTCACACGGTATGCAAAACAAATAAAAACAACAATTAGCCAGGGCTTTTATCTTTATCCAATTGACACGTTACCTGACTCTGTCATACCATAACCACCCAAAATAGGTGCTAAACAAACAGACAAGAACTGTTGCGTCTCACGAGCTAAAGGTGCACCTCCAGAGAGACCATATCTCAAACGACCACCAACTTGTTCACGAATCTTGTTGAAGACAAGTGAATCCAAAAACCCTGTGGGCAGTCCACGTTCCATCAACCAGGACTTGCTGGCAAATGCGCGGTTGAAAATGGCTTGGGCAGCAGGACTTGTCTTGGCAATGCTCGACAGGATACCCTTACGAATTGATTCCCACACGGCTGGAACACCTGTCATAATACTAGGTCTAAATTCTTTGATGTCACCTTTGCAGTTGCGTACAGATGTATCAGTCAAGGTACGTGGTGAACCGTAACCTAAGCAGACACCCCAAAAGAGACAAAGGTTCTCTACAAGGAACTCAAGGACGTGGGCCAAAGGAAGATAGGCCATTATGGTATCCTCTTCATTGATAATATGTCCAAGAAGTGTGTCGACGCCAGCAACTAACAGCAGGTTAATTAATTTTTTCTTTTTTGATTTTCTCGAAACTTACTAGCTCCGACAAGATTGGAGTGATTCAAAATTACGCCCTTGGGTGCACCTGTGCTACCAGAAGTGTACATGATACAACATAAATCATCACGACCAGGTTTAACAGGTTTCTTTAAATGCTCCTGACCCAATTTTTTCAATTCATCAATGCTATAAATCTTGGTGTGTTCCTGAATGGAGGCAATATCCTTTTCTTTTGCTTCTCCGCTATAAATCACAATAGGCTTCACTGTACATTGAGGCAAGACGGTAGCCAAGGTCTTGAGGAGATCAGTGGTCGTGTACACAGCTTCAACTTCAGCTTCATTCATCGAGTGTAGCAATCCTTCGGGACCTAATGTTTCATAAGCAGTAACAATAGCCATATTTTGTGTAAAGGCACCATGAGCCATGAGCATCCAATTGACACTATTCACATGCAGTTATTATCACTGTACTTTTTTCTTTCTCTCTCTCTTTTTCTCTATTTACTTTGTAGGTGCAAAGATTTCAATCTTGGAATGAGTTGATAATCCAAGATGAACAAGGCCAGAACCCAACTGATGAGCCATATCTGATGCTTCTTTGTAAGTGATGTAATGATAAGGGGATAATTGGAAATAGTTCCAAATCTTCTTTTGCTTTGTTTCGACACCATCTACTACCTTGACAACTTCCTTTTCCTCGGATACTATCTTTTCTACGTTTCTATAACCAAACGCGTTCTTGTCACCACGTCTCTTAACACAGTATTGTAAAACATCATATAAGGTATGAACACCTTGAGCAGGTGTATCCACAATCTCCTCTTCAGCTAGAATAGAACGACGTATTTGTCCTTCACCAGGTAATTTCTCACTAATAGCAACAGACATCTTTAAGTAAAAAAAAAAAAATAAAAGAAAATAAAAGAAAATAAAAGAAAGTAAAAGAAAATAAAGAGATGAAAGAGAACGATTTTTATATGAATAAAAAAACTCAGTGTGTCAAAGCGTTTCATATGAAAATTTTTCATGGCCATTTATAATTATTATTTTATTATTATTATTATTATCCTTTGTCCTCTTCTCACATGACAAAAAGAAATCTTAAATCCTCAACGGACAATCGATCAAGAGCCTTGGAATTTTTACCTTTTAATTTCAAATTAGTCATTTATATTTATACAATTAAGCATGTGCCAACTTACCAACTGTACTTTCGACTAACGCCGTCTTCTTTTCTTGTAACTGAACAATACGACTTTCTATACTATTTTCTATAATCAATCGTGTAATTCGAATAGGTCGACGCTGTCCTAATCGATGAATACGATCCATAGCCTAAAAAAAATATAAGAAACACATTATATATATTTCCATGACAATTACTTGTACTATAAAAAAAAAGGTACGTTAATTTAAGCTATTACTGTTACTATGGCTATCACTTACATTCGGCAGCCTTCGTGAAAAATAAGGTAAAAAACGGGAAATTTTTGGTTAAAAAATATGACTAACGGTCATTTAGGGTACTTACGGGGTTCCACCAAGGATCACTAAGGACAACGTTAATTTTCCTTTTTCTTTTTATATAATTTTTACTAACCAAATAAAGACTCGGCTTGCTTCTGTTAAGTTTAATGCTACACCACCGGCTTTTAAACTAATAAGAAATACGGTGCATGTCGGCTTAGTCATGAAACTACAAAATATTAGTACACAAATAACACAAAGAACGTGAATACATTACTGATGAATAGCCGCATCACGTTGAACAGGAGACATGGTACCATCCAGTCGAATACATTCAAATCCTGCACGAGACAATCTCCAATAGACAAGGTCAAGGAAATTAACAAACTATACACATGACGTTAGTAATGGATGTATCATTACTTCATCACATACTTGAGAGAACACAATACTATTATCAAAGAATGTTAATCTTGGAATATAGTTATTGTATCTTATTCTCACCTCTTAATCGTCTTGTCTTCACGACGAAGTTTAGAAAGTTCCTCAACAAGCGCCTCAATCTTGGTAGAACTTCTCCACTTGTCCATATTGATGCGATTTACAATACTAGTTCTAGAATAGTTACCATTGGTTCCACTACCTCCTTCTAACTGGATAGGTTCTTGTGACAAGTCAACTGAGAAGTTTGCAAAGCAGGATGGGCATTTGGGCACTTCACCCTCTGAATCATCAAAGCTACTATAATATTGAATACAGCACTATTGCAAAGTTCAATATCGTTACCCCTTTTTCATACTTTTTTTTGGCCCTTACCTCTCTACAGAATACATGTTTACAAGCAGCAGAGATGGCATCCTACATGCATATACACTTCTTAGATTTCCATAAATCAAAAATACTATCTACTTACTTCAGGAGGATCATTACAAAGCATGCATACAAGTTGCTGAGCATCTGACGCCTTTTTGGTAACAAGATCTGGATGATCAGCACATTGACGCATCTTGGTGAGCAATTCAAAGATATTAGCATAGTTATTGAGCACAGTATCATGTTCAACATAAGTGGCAAATTGACGTGACACATCGGAATATAACGAACGGTAAATATCTTCCTCTTCTTCACTAAAAATATCTCTTCGAACCATCACAGTACGAGGGGGTAAGCCAAGATCATCAGCACATTCCACTTTAGTTCTTCTCAACATGACCCTGTCAAGAAGTAGCCCAAGCTTTTCCATGGCTATGCGACCATCACCGATATATCCGTTACTCTGAATTGGCTTCAGAACTTCATTGTTCCACCAACACATGTGGTTCATTGGTCTGTGTCCACACTCGTCACACTCTTTTTTGTTAGAAAACTTCCAATTGATCTGCTTACAGGGGCAGTTCATACAGTAGTAGTAGGCGTATGGATCTAAAAAAATGTACATTACTATCACCAAGCAAGCAATCAAAACATTTAAAGCTTACCTGCTTGCATAAAACGGATTAAAGAATAGAGCTCACCTACTCGATTTTGGAGTGGTGTACCTGTCAAGGACCATCTGTAATTGGCTTTTAAATTAAACTATGAAACGCGTTAATAAAGGATAGCTGTAAGAAGTCGTTCTATCTATACATACCACTGCTCTAGCTGTATTACATGCACGATCTTTGATGTTGTGTGCTTCATCAAGGACAATACGGTGCCAATTTATCTTATGAAGAACAGATTTTTCCTTGACAAGCGCGGGTTTACCACGCACCATGCGCTTCACGCCATACTCTTGACGTCTAAAGCAGCTTTCAATTACGGAATCTAAATAAATTCATGAGTATTTTTTTTTTAGGCAAGTAGCTAACTTACAAGTAGATAATACAACATCGTATTTCTGTAGGTCTTCTACTTTATTTGTTCGTTTGCTGCCTGTGTTACGATATAGAAAAAGGGAGTGAGTATAAAGACACGTAGTACTATAAAAAGAAATTAGGTGTTACCGTGAAATAAATGAACAGAAAGCGCGTTATTTGTGTGTGTCTCAATTTCGCGTTTCCATTGCATAACAGCCACGGTTGGTGCAACAACAAGATTTGGTTTCTTTTTATCACTTAAAAGGAGAGAGATCGTTTGAATGGTTTTACCCATACCCATTTCATCCTACATGCTAATTAATAACACCATTCTATATGCACTATATCCCTACTTACAGCCAGTATACCGCCTTTGAACTATATATGCATCAAAAGCAGATAGATTAACATGTGTGTGTGTCGTATATTGTTAAGGTACTTACCGTATTGACAGATTCTTGTTGTATCATCCAACCAACACCATACTTTTGGAAAGGTAAAAGAGGCAAGGATAATTCTTTTGGTTGCTCAACAGGTTCAATATGAGCCTTTTCGGTATTCTTGAGGTCATCCCAAACAGTCTTGAGTTCAGGATGATGTTTTAATACATGGTTTCTGCTACGCTCATACTTGAAAAACGAGTGAATATTGTTAACTAATTATTATATATTTGTACACCTACTACTGGATCTCTTTGTCTTCTTACAAGCCTTCGCCTCCGCGTAGCCGCCAATTGTTCTTCTTCTTCGTCAGATGATGAGGATGAGGTTTGAGCGGACTGACTGACTTCTGTTTCAGGCTCTTGGGTTTCCTCTAACTGGTACTGCTCATCTTGAGATTCAAATCGCGCGGATTCATACTCAGATTCAGGCTCTAAGGAATCTGCTACGGAATCGGATAGTTGCTCACTAGCAGTTACGATACCACTATCTATAGTTTCTTCTTCATCATTATCGGAAGAAGCAGCAGTCAAAGTATTAATTTCTTCTTCATCGCTTTCATCTTCATCACTTTCATCTTCATCACTTTCTTGTTTGTGAGCTTGAGATTCAATAATAACACTAGTTTGACGACTACGGGTCTTGCGAGAGCTAGCAGCACTAACAGAAGTACTGATACTACTAAGGCTTGTACCACTCGTACTTGTTCTCAAACGCTTTCTGGGACTTCTCCTAAGAGTCATGGTGCTTTCAGTAAGACTAACTATTGGGTCTTGAAAATCGTCGTCAGAGACGAGTTCTTCCGTAAGCATCTTTCTTCTTGTCACTCTTGTTTGTTCAACATTGGCCTTGTTTACAATTCTAGATGATCTACGAGTAGCAACCATGATAACGAGTAGGGATAAAGAAAGAGAAAGAGAGAAAGAAATGTGAAAATAAGAAAAAAAAAGTCAAATTTGACTGACGCACCCCATAAACAGTCAAGTGAATTGACAACTTTTTTTGTTCGGATTTATTGTCAAACACCAATCAATAATTTAATGAATCAACCACTTGTTTGCCATTTCCTTCATGATGTTGCAGACTCTTTTTTCTTCCATATTCCAGTAGATACCTTGGTAGTCATCATCCAGTTGCTCTTCTTGCTCTACTTCATTCACAGCCATTCTTACGATATTCCTAGTCTCATTGTTGACTGCAATACCATTCGATGACATCTCTTCTAATAAATCTAGCATTCCATAAACATCTTTCCATGCCTCCCATCTTAACAAAAGTATTGCATTATAAACATCAGCTGTGCATCCACTCACGTAACTCTTGATACTCTTTTCCTTGACTTGTTCAAATATTGACAATGTCAGATAAGGATCCTTTTTTGATGTATAATCAATGGCTGCCTTTATAACTTTGTGATAATAGTCTGGATAAGACTCTTGATTGATTTGATCAAACAAGACAGTCAATGGCTCGTATATTGATTGAGATTCAGCAATAGCATTTATCAGCTGTAGTTCCTTTTCCTTATTCTTGATACGTATATCATTCGTCACTTTATCTTTATACCAATTGTAATCAAAGGGCTCTATTTCATCCAAAATACTACTACTTGGCTTCTTTTGCTTTGTTTCGTACTTTGTCGCATGCTGTACTGTTGAAGATATACTCTTTGGGAGTGGTGCCTTGGGTTTATAAACCTTATTCTTGACAAGATCCAGTAGCTTTTTCTCTATAATGGATTCATTTTGTCTGATTCTCTTTGGTGGTTCAATGGATGAAGGAACAAATGGGTCTCTGGTATTAAGTGATTCATCAAATAGAGTCTCTAACAATATTTCAAAATCACGGTCTATTCTTTTTGATGAATCTAATTTATCTGAAGAAGAAGAAGGAGGTTCCCAAAAATGAGCATGTTCATTATTTGTATCCTGTCTATCGTCTTCTTGACGAGTTGTATAGTTTCTTGAAGCATATCGTAGCACTGAGACACTTGTTTTTATACCTATTGACAGGTTATGAACCAAGTTTTTCCTTGTTTGGTCCTTTTGTCTTTTTACCAGTGTTGATTAGTTTAGTAGATCTGGAAATGCAAGGTATCATATTTTATTGTTGGCAAATTATAATTAAAAAAAAGCAACTCCTCCCCTTTTTTGTGTATGCAAGTGTTTGTATTATAAAAGGAAGGGAGGGTGGGGAGGAAAAACTTTGGAGCGATAAGCCACCCATTTACTGCTTATCTATACCGGGCATGAATAACTGATCTCTTGCAGTCTCCAATAATTTGAGGATTTCACCGGCCTTTGGGCGCTGATCAAGATCATATTTTAAGAATATCAAGCAATTGGTTGTGTTTTTTACTGATGGTACTTTTCAGAATAAGCATGGATTTCGAACGATCATACTACCATGGAGATTGACGTTTTTCAAAGCTTCGTATAAAATAAAGCATGATAGAACAAGCTAGAAATACGTCTGTTTTCTCTAAATATGACTTTTGATTCAAATAAGCGTTCTCTAAATATAAAAGTATGTGTTGATATATGTGCAGTAATAAAGAGCTAACCTGGATAACGAACAACACTCCAATCAATCCATGACGCCTTTTCTACAGACTTTTCCTTTTGGAATGAATATCGAAATCCAAAAAAGCGTAGACTACCGTCAATATCGACAAAGATATTTTTTGTATCAACTCCAACAAGGAACATGTTTAAAGCGTAGGCATCAACTAGCATGGAGAATAAGTTGATTCCCGCTTGTATTGCATGCATTGGTTCCATGTCTATGCCTGAATACGATGAGTTACTATCATTATAAAGAGTGAGTGTATTTAACCATTGCCATTGGCTCTTTTTTTAAGCATATAATCACGTAAACATCCATTTGGATAGTATTGTCTTATAAGAAACAGGCCCTGTTTATCTGATGATATCTCTTTATAACTTATATTCAATTCAGATAAAGTGGCTTCAAACATATTAAAGTAGACGCTCATGTTTCTGCAAGCAGATAAGCGATCTGACATATTAAACTCGTGATAGTATTGAGAACGATCCTCATTGTAAACTGGTATATATATACATTCAATAGGCACATCTTGATAGGTGTCCTTACAATGGAATTCTCTTGGGTTGTTCTTATTTAACGTAGAATTATCAAGAGTGATATTACTCGGTGTTATCATTATCAAGGGAAAGCTGGGACATTGACCGGATTCCTCATCAGAGTCTTTTGACTGTTTGATCTTCTTCAAAAGAGTTTCTTTTGTGCTACCTGCGTTGTTTCTCTACTTTGAATGCTTTTTTTAAGTACTTTTTTTTGCATTTAAAACTATTCATTTAATGCTTCTTTTCATTGTTGCTATTGCTATGATTAACAAAACAGGATAAAATGATTTTGCCCTCTTTGAATTCAGCTACAGGCAGCTTTTCCTCCCTTCTCGTATTTTTAGACCATTTGGGATTTAAATTCGTTGATCGTCAGGGATTATTTCAATACAAGAAACCACTATAGCTATAGCCTAGATGCTAATGTTTTCTTCTTCAAAATCACTAATGTTTCTCCAGTTAAAGTCATTAATACCAGCATTTTTGAATGATCCTTCAACAGGCTCAAGATATTTTTCAACTTTGACAATTTTTCACTTTTTTCGTGCAACTTGGTGGAAGGAAAAGCATACGAATAAACTATTGTAGGTTATTTTTCTCTTACACAGAAGAAGTATTCAATCTAACATATGCAAGATAGAGATTATTTACTTAATGATTCTCTTAACTTCAAGTAAAATAGTTGTTCAAATAGGATATGTTCTCTCATTAAGACAAGAGACTTTTTATAAACAAAAATGTATTGTTCAGAGAAGAGCGATACTCTGCATAAGTAGTTTATTATATGACTGGATTGATTTTTTTGGTTTAAGTATTATTATCTTTTGTGTGCAAGTTGAATGAAGTTTACTGAAAAAAAGACTATTTATATTATGTAGTCTCACAGAGATTGCCTACTACTGGCTGTTGCCAAAAGTTAAAAGGAGCCTTTAATCTTGATGGCTTCATGTTGTATTTGATTCAAAAAAATAGGTTATCAGACGAAGTAAAAGTACGCTGAGACTGTGTGTATCTTTATTTGGAATAAAGTGAAGAGAAAAGAGATGATAGAATAATCAAATATTTATATAAAGACGCTGAGATATTTTTAAACTGCATTGACCACATTTGATCAAGGTGTGACAGATCTTATAGTGACATTAGGTTCAACTCTAGATATTATATTTAAGCACCGAATAGTAGCGTGGATACTACACTTCATTATCGACTTCGACATATCCGTTAGATTACAATTCCTTTTCATCAACAACTTTGATATTAGTAGAAACAATATGTCCCAAGAACGCAAAGAATTCAAAGACTTTCATCTATTGGGCCTTTTCTGCCGTTACTGTTGGCACTCTGCAGGATCTAGCTTCCACGTATCTCCACTTGTGTTTTGTCATGATTGAAGTTAGGCACAAAGTCATCCTATTTCCAATGATAGTTCAATCATTGTCAGGGTTGCTGAGATCTGAGTCTGTGTTCTTCTTTTTTGTCTTTGTAGACGTACATTGAGTTCTTTTTGTTTGACAAGATTTAAATAACTCAGACTTGGCTGCAAGAAGTTGATAAAAAGCCAGTAGTTTGGTGTAGTACGTAGCAAGCAGAGTGTTGACTTTTTTTCCATTAAAAGACTGTTATTGACAAGAGAGACGCAACAATTAGCCTACTAGTTCGTTTTTAAAGAAACTCCATTGGGTGCAAGGACATTGTCATAAGTGAGTTGTTTAAAAGGGAAATTCTACATGTACCAGAAAATACATCAAAAGTTAGACTTGTTCTACAGGCGCTACCTCCAGATACTACCTAGTGAGGGTATAAGGGGATACATAAGGGGGTGCCTAAAATTATTAGAAAGTGATAGCGTGTTTACAACCAATATTACTTGCTAATTACACACATCCATTTACAATTTATTGAATGCAGCATAAAGTACGTAACTCTTTTATATCTTATAACTTTGCAGCTGTTTCTTATTCGTATACTTTTATTTTCTCTTTAGACGTAAACAATCGTAGAATGTGAACACAACACTTCAATTAGTTGAAAATGCGACAGAAGGATTGCAAACAATAACAAAATTATGGGAAACTATGCTGAACATCATACACTCAGTATCTACTGCTTCTGATTCGTCACTCACAGTTGAACCAGATCTGATAGCACTTCAAAAAACACGCCGGGAATTAGAACAGTTGTTGAAATCACTTCAATCCACTGCCTCATGGTTAGATAACGTTGATGTGCCTGAGCATAGTAATCAGTCTGATTCAGAAGAATACGTCGAACTATTAAAAGAGAATAAATCAGCAGTTGAGGTTCGTCTTTTGAACTATAAAATGATCTTTACTAATCATCTTGTAGGAAGCAGAACGTGTGTCGGATCAACTAAGAAGGCTTTTAAGTAAACCATATGCATTACAGTTACTAACAGAAATGCTTCAAGTTTCTTCAAAAGAATAACTACAATTCAAAGCATAGACATTTAATTTATTGGAATAAAATTTGTTCAAAATTTCAAACTAGAGCTTTTGAACAGTAACAGCAGCGAAGCCAACCACGCTCTCTTTTGTTTCCAAGTCATGCTTGTATTCTTCTAAGAAGCTGATTAAATCTTTTTGATTATGTATTCCCAGCATAGGGCCCAATACACGCCTCATGCTCTTTATTACTTCCAAGTTATCCCAAATAAACATCTTGGCCGTAGGTGTACCAGAGCCTATTAAATTAGATACCATAGTCTCTAACAATAACTTTTAACTTACTCATATCGCAAGTTCTACGATCAGATTCAACAACTTTTACATTGCTGTATTTGGAGAGCATCATTTCGAGTTTGGATCCTATATCCGGATCCTGTCCTCTTGATTTGCACGCATCTTTAACTAGCATGAATAAAGAGTGTTAACATGGGATTATCTTTTCCAAAAGAATAAAAACATGTCAAGTCTTACAACATGATAGAATTCTATAATATAAGCTGGATGAATCATTCTGTGGCTGAACGAAAGATGGTATCAAACATGTGTGTGAAATAGTAATTGATAAATAGTTACCTGTAAGTCAAACTCTCCTAACTGGATCATGCCTCCTGGTTTAGTAACCCGTATCACTTCACTTATAGCCACTGGCCATTCATCTTTGCGAAGACAGGCAACAAATAATCTCATATGAACAAAGTCAAAAGCATTATCTTCATATGGTAGCCTGTTTGTTACATTTCCAAGGCTAAAGGTAAACTGCTTTACGTCTACATTCTTGTAAGTTACATCAACGATATCACAGCCGTGATAGATGCAGTTAGGATACTCTTGAACTATATCCTATCACAAAGAGGACAACAGATTAGATTCAGAAGTTCGTCAGAACCGACCACTAACCATGATCCATGCACCAGAACTGCAGCCAACATCAAGGATAGTTATACCACCTTCAAGATCCAGAGTCTCTGTTACGCTAGGCATCACATTTCTTGAGGGACAAATGTTATTATTAGCTCTAGTCAATATTACAAGGTTCAGTTACCTTCCATATAAGCTTTTGATAGCAAAGTGTTGCTAATGAATACAGTTAGCACATGTGCTCATACACTACAGCGTATCTTTGTACCGCCGTAAGTCTCTTTTGTTCCTCCTCTCCCTTTGGCAGCCAATATCCAGATGTCTCATCATTATGAAACTCTTGCTTCGTATCAAAAAATGTAGGGTCAACTGCAGCAGTGTTTACGTTTTGTGTAATCATGTTCTTGGTGGATATGTCTTCTTGATATATATTACTTTTAGTCTTTTTGGATATTGAACAGCAAGTTCCCATCACTTTTTACTCAATAATAAAGGAAAAAAAAAGACTTATGGTATGAGTCTCTTTCTTGGGAAATTGCAAGTGTCTAACAAGATTAAAAAAGACTTATTTCCTCAACAGAGTTTAGGTTAGTTAAAGTGCTACCAATGTGTATTACAAAATACGATGGTAATGTACCATTTATTTACGATCAATCTGTACACCCAACTATGATGAAGCTACTCAGAAGTATATCAAATATTGAAATCACCACTCTAATTATAATCTGATGAATATTTGAAAAAACCTAATCAAAGTGCTTGGTATAGAAATAAGGGATACAGAGAAAGCGTCACTATATAATCATAACACAGATATACATCTCGCTTTTTCAAAAGTTTTGGTTAATTTTTTTTTTGGAAAAGTTACACTTTTGGTTGGTTCCCTCAAGATACAACTGCCTCTTTTCTCAAGAAGTAAAACTAATTTATAAGAATAAAGTAGCAAAGTTGTGTTTGGCTACACTTTATTATGGTTTTATAAACATATACAAGTATTGATTACATTTTTATATTATTCTAAAGCTTTTGGACTGCAACAGAATCTAGGCGATATACACTTTCTTTTGTTTCCAAGTCATGCCTGTAGTTTTTCAAGAATATGTCTAACTCTTCTTTAGTATTTATTCCTAAGAGTGGACCTATTATTTTCTGAACACTCTTTATTACTTCCAAGGCATCCCAAATAAAAAGTTTTGCAGTATTCGTTCCAGAACCTAAACACAGGTTCAGTTATGGTTACGGAACATGTTTGTCTATGGACATACTTGTATCACAAAGCCTACATTCGGATTGGGTAATATTTATGCCATCAAACTTTGAGAGGATATTTTCTAGTTCAGCTCCCATACAGGCATTTTGTCCTTTTGCTTTACAAGTGTCTCTAACTAGCGTTTTCAAAGTTACAAAACCTTGTATTCAAAGGCTGATGTTTAAACTTACAAGCTGTTGAAATCAGATAGGATAAATTGGAGGGATCCTTTGGCGTCTAAGCGAAGGAAGTGTTAGAATATATACTAATTGTTTAATCACAAGCACTTGCTTTAAAGCCAATTTCTGATATCTGTACCATGCCTCCCGGTTTAGTGACACGTATCAATTCTTTTATAGCCATTGGCCATTCGTCTTCACGAAGTGCAAGGACAAGAAATCTCATATGGACAAAGTCAAAAGTATTATCCTCATATGGGAGCCCTTTGATTACGTTTCCTTTGCTAAAGGTAAATTGTTTTACGTCTACATTCTTGTATAAAATATTAACAATATCACAGCCATGGTAGGTACAATTAGGATATTCTTGTACCATGTCCTATCATATGAAAGAGTAAATACAATAGCCCATGAGCTTATATTATTACTTACCATAATCCATACACCAGATCCACATCCTACATCCAGTATGTTGATTCCCTTTTGAAAATCCAAAGTATCTGTTACGCTTGGTAACACGTTCCTGCAAAGGATAAAGACAATGATAAACTGATGATGCAAAGCGAGCAAATGATGTGTTTACCCTTCGAATAGACTCTTGAAAGCATAGTGTTGCTATGAAGACAATTAGCTGTATAATCTATGCATCAAAGTGTACACTCGTACTCCTGTAAGCCTCATCTGCTCTTCTTCATCCTTTGGTAGTCAATATGTAGATGATTCCTCCTTATGGAACTCTCGATTCGTATTAGTCGTAGAATTCATGATAGTTGTATTCTCTTTGTAAGCAGTCATAGTATTACAAAAGGTATCTTCTTGGCTTATAATGTTTCTATCACTAATAGGCTGAGCTCTATGCGCCACAGGAAAACAGTTGCCCATCGTTTATCAAGTAAGAACAAAAGAGGAGACAAAACTTACCTAAGAAATCACCTGCTTTGAAAGTGGCCAAAAAGTGTTGAACAAGATAAAAAAGTTCTGAATTCTCAAATGCTTTTTAAATCAATCAAAGTACTACAAGCTTTGATTTGGGTGCTACAAACCGTACAATGCTTTCAATTGTAGACGAAAAGAAGATCAAATTTTTGTTGATATGGAGTTATACAATAAGTGGTACTATGCTTTTTGCTTTGATATAGAGAAACTATATTTTTCATCTATTTTAATAAAAACCTGAGTGCTTCTGCTAGAAGGTTGTGTGTATATTCATTTAGATCAGCCAAACGTTTTTACAAAGATCCCAAGCTCAGACCGTCATCGTTTCTTGAGAAGAAGTATAAGCAACTCCTTTTCGATTACATTGATGAAAATCCTCCAACTATTTAGGTAGCAGGGTAATTGATAGCTTAATGTAATTTATATACTAAGCAAGCCAAATTCCATACTGTGGAAACAAATAACGAGAAGAAAATTCAACAAGGGCATGATTGAGTCAAAACTTAGTAGCAAACTCACTTGGGCTTTACAACAAACAGTGCCTTTTCAAATATATTAGCCTTTAGTATTAATTTGAAATGAAGTATGGCTTGGTCAAAGAAAAGAACTCTGGTAATAATTACGGTGCCTACAATTAAAGTTGAAACAGGTTCGACTTTGAGTGCCATTTCTACCTCTAGTTTAATTAACGTCAGTAAGAATTCCTAAGAGTATGAAGAAAAGGACATTTGGCAGTTGAAGCTAATAGTGACAAGGCACCATTTGGGTGCTTTGTAGGCTACTGTTAAATAAAGTGGAATTATCTTGTTAAGAAAGACACACTATAAAAGTAACGACCACAAAATAGGTCATTCTTTTATAACTCATCATGGTTGATCATTATTGATCCTGATTAATTCAAATAGTACTCCTTTTTTCATGTCTTTATATTAAAGATGCTATACATACATCTGTATTTCTAATTCATTATTATTGTGACTATATCACAGATACTTCCATTTGTGGTGTTTGTATTGGTTGTATTCGGTCACTACGACGCATGGCAACCTTTAAATTAGTGCATTGCACTAATATTAGTGCCATTTTCCAAAGCCAATACTTTTTCCACCTTTAGTACAGTTTTTTCTAAAAGTAATGTCGCATAATTCGAAAATTTATAATACAAAATATACAAAATACAACACCTTGGAACGACGTTACTTTCTAGAAATAGCGTAGAATGAATGAAGCTGAATATGGAAACCTTGAAAAAAAATATGATCTTTTATTGATGGGTGAAATTCTCGATGACAAGAATGAAGTAATAGATATTGAGCTATCGTCCATTGAAATCAAACCTGCGTGTGTTGCTGATGACATTGAGCAAGTACAGTTTAACAAAAATGTCTCCTATATCAGTACCTTATATATGGTGGTGAAAATAGAGACACAGACGACATGAAAGATAGTGTTAGTAGTGAGAGTAGCGGCTGTAGTAATAAGAACAACAGCATCAGTTACAACCAAGATAGCGAGCATACAATATCTATGGATATTGTTGGTCTAAACGCTTTCTTCTATGATGTATATCAGTACGAAGACGTGATTGTGGCTGTGAAGGAAAAAGAAAAGGAATTGTTCCTACCAGCTGATGAGGATGACTTTGGGGAGTTCATAATGGGTATAGCTAGGATCAGTTACTCTACTATGTTGTGAATATTCAAAGAACTGGATCTTGACAGAATGGTTTTTAACTCTTATGTTTTATGAGAAATTCATCACCAACGCTTACAAGAATTTGAAAAAAGCGTCGAAAAAATATAAAAGAAGAATTTCTAAGAGAAAAAGTAGGTTGCTTGATTCTGACGAAACAACATTACCATTTAATAATATTCCATTGCAAACATTCTACACTTCAAAGCGCTGATTTTTTTTAAACAAATAAAATGGGTGGAGACAGTAGTGTATTTCAAGGTGTCAAAAAAGAAACAGCAAAAATGAACGAACTTGATCGAATATAGAAAGAGCATTAGACCTAAATGGTCCAATTGCTTGTAGTATGGCGTGAAAAGTCACAGAGATCCATAAGTTCATCTACAATGGGCTTTAAAAAGGAATCGATATCCTTTGACTTGCGTGGTCCAGGAATAACACTGAGATGGAATGTGAATTCTTCTGTGTATCGATGTGACGAGAAAGATTAGGGTGCCATAAAAACAACATACAGCAAAATATAGTATTTACCGGGATGAGGGATCAATGTTGACGATACTACAGTGGATAGTTTTCATTGTTCTTTTGCCTTTCCTCTGGGTTGTAGTCGTCAACGAAGAGAGCCAATGTAATATCCAAATCATTATCGAAGAGGTTTTGTTGCTTTAGAGACTTATATATGTCACCATCAAATATATCTTGATACACGTTATTTTTTGCTTCACGATTGGATTGATACAAGAGCATACTTCTGGTTTCTTCATTGGATAGCATATTTGAAAGATAACCAACAATAGAAATTATCTTCATGGTTGATACTGGCTGTAGGCTCTCTTCTGGTTTGTATTGATCTTCACCACAATAGTTACAGGTGTCATCGTTTTCATCATTCAATTTGAACATTTTACAGCCATTTTTGCAGATATCATATGTATGGCCGTGAATAGGTAAAGTATTTCTCATTAAACCATCGACAGTATCAGGGGGAAAGAATACGATCATCCGTTGCTCTACGAGGAGAAAAAAAAGAAATTAATGAAAGGTATAAATGATAATATTTTATGTATATGCTATACCTAATTTTTCGTTATCACGAATTACAGTGCTCACAAATCCTACGACTTTTCTATGCAGTTCGCGGGATGCACCATATGAATTCATAATATTGTTTAAAGAGATACTTAGATTCTCAACAAGGTTGAACGTATTTTCATCGATAGTTTTATCTGATATAAATGGGCTCTACCATAAGCAGGATCAGTTTGATAGGAGGATTTATAACTTTTATGATTTTCTAAGTGTAAGTGTTAGTTTATAAATCAAATTCAAACAGTCAAATGTTATTTACCTTTAGTATTTGTAGATGATACATTGTTATCAATTTCCATAGCATTAACTTGCGTTTCAAGGTCGTTGATTTCAACTTCATTAATTGTGCTTGACGATGATGCATGTACTGCTCTATGCCCAACTAATTCTTGCAGAGTTTTCACTCTTACACCTCAAGCACACTTATAGGTTGATGATTTGTTTAATCTGACTATCTTGTTGGGACGAGAGGCGGCAGAAGAAAAGGTACTGGTGTTGTTGTTCATGATGGTTTGATAACAATAGCTAAATGAATTGAAGTAAGCCTTTTTATATCTTTTTTTCTTTAAAATTATCTAAAATCGCGTTTACGTCTACCAAAAGCTTGCACAGGATGTTTTTTTTTTTTTTTTTTTTTTTAATTTTCTTTTAGCTTTTGGATGAAAATTAATAGGATAATCAACCGACAAATTCCTATTACTGGGATAGCATTTTTCTAGATTTGTCATTACTTATCATCTCTATCAACAAACTTTCTAGTTTTTTCTTTTTCCACAGACAACCCCAGCTTATTTAAAAAGTATTTAAGGCAAGTTAAAGTTCTCTTCTTTATTACCTTTTACGCTGTTAAATTACAATTGCAAATGAACAACAACAACAACAACACTAGCAACAACGTTAACAATGTGTAAGAAAACATTACTATGACCAACGTTATGCACCTGGCAGCCACTGTTATGCAGAGCAGTATTAATGCCCTTTACAAGTGAGACTACGACAATTCAAGAAGCAATGAACAATAATGTCACTTTACCGAACTTCTCTTCTTCAAACACTGCAAACAGTAGGTTTACTGTAAAAAATGACAGTTACTTAGTCGCTTGTATACTGATTAGAATATTGTCATTGCTTTGTAGTGAATAACCAACAGCTGCCATTAGAAGAAAGAGTAAGAATGTTGACTTCTAACAGAAACATACTTGGAAGAAGAGATATTAAAAGCAGTAAAGACGCAGCCATGGCCGCTAGAAATCGTCTTCTTACGCCAAACACAGGAAATGGAAGAAGCAATAATACAGCTAAAAAGGTATCTTTTAATGATCGACTTTTTGCACTAATCGACAGACTGTATTTTGAAGAAAACCAACAACTTCCTGACACAAAGTTCAGAAAAAAAAAGAGGCTGTTTTACAATTACGAGAGCTTGCAAGGGACATATGTTGAAAAATGATGGTTTCCACGATGGAATGAGTTGGAGTGATCTATCCAGTGACCAACGAACATACTATGCCATGATGCTAGAGCAATATGCCAAGGACAAGGGCTGGAACATTTACAGATGCGTCAGATTGTGAACTGCTAAAGGATTGTTATCGGATAGATGTAGAACAAGAAAGCAAGCTAATAAGAAGACCCACGATGAGGTAGTAATAATTATTTTTATAAAAAATACTTGGAGTGTTACATATTGTTTTTTCTTTAATGGATAGAATAAGAATGAAGACAGTAGCTCTGATACGGAGGATATGGAAGGCGTTTATGGTGATAATAATTAGGAATAATCCTGATGATCATGGTCTAGTGCCTTCCACTTCTATGGTTATGACCTATTAGTCGTAAATTTCATATTTACGGTTTTTGACAAAGAACCGTAGAAATCCTATTTTTATTTTCAGTAATAAAGTTCCATAGAATTCAATATAAGCAAGGGTACTCTTCTCGTCTTTTCTTTCTTTCTTTCTCATTCTCTTATTTCAAATGAAGTACTTGGAATCTGTAATTTTACAATTAGAATCAACAAGACATGAATTATTTTGTTTATAAACAATAAAACTATTTGAATAAAGTTGTTTCTTTCTCTTTATGTCGTTTACTAACTCTTCTTTATGCTTAGAACCTTGCTGGTCTCGTTTCAAGTAAATGACAATAGTTGAATTACTTTGTGGTAAACAATACACTAATTACTGACTTGGCTAACTTTCTTTTTCTTTTAAATAGACTTGAAAGCTTCAGGATCTATCCTGAAGTCCATCGAAGCTTTGTAGAGCTTGTCCTTCTGCCCGCCTACCACCAGACATTTGATACAAGCGTTGTTCCAGTTCCGTTGTCTTTCGAAGCTGCCGCTTAATATGGCCTGAACAAGTCGGTTCCCATGCGTCGTGCTGAAGCTGATCGACTTATACAAGAAATGAGGGGCGTTCTAGATGAAAATGAAGTCCTTGGTGACCTCTTTGGTGGCTTCTTCTTTGTTTCTTGGACCTACGGTGTTAAGGTCAGGTTCGGTACGAATGGAACGTACCAAGATGCTCTTGGTGACTTTGGCTTTGAGTGGGACCAAGTCAACGCGCGCAACCTCTTCCTGGAAGTCGGCGTGAACTTTTCGGCACCGATGGCTGAGCTTACGGGCCTTTGGCACACAGGTGGTGGGCCTTCCTTTGACAACATTCTGGACCAGGTACTTGAGGCGGACGTGCCTCGTAATGCGTCTAGTTACCGTCACGATGTGTTCGCCGATTTCAAGGATCTTGGTGGATTCAAGTTTTCTACAAAACGAGGACGTATTCATATGGTTCAGGCGTATGGCCACTGGAAGGCCCCATTCTTCAACCGAAGTTGGAAAACGAATCGGCACTCCTTCGAGTTCAAGGCGATTGATGTCCTCCGTGGCAAGGACGGGTACGTCAAGTCAGTCGTAAGTTGGACCAATACAACACTTTTCTTTAATTAAATTTGTTTTCATAGACCAAGATGCGGGACTTAATGTCCAAGATGAAGACCGAATCTTTTGGAGTCCGTTTGGAGTGTGGGTTTGTCGCGTCTGACTGGGACAAAGTGTTTCCCTCCTTGTTGGAGAAGTGCGGGTAAGATAGTATGGGTATATCTTGTTTCTGTGTATTTATCTAATACAAATTACGCTTAGGGGTACGGAGCTTCAATCATGCATTCAGTGGCATTCGTCACGCGTGGTTTGGAGTTTAGTCCTCGATAGACTAAACGCCTTGGTGGTTGTCGCTGACAGCATGGGTTCTCGTAAGGAACTACTGCACAATGCCTCAAACTTGAGGGGCTTTGCTTTTGTTGGGTATCTGATGTCATCCATTTGTCAGAGGCCCAATGACTGGAGGCATCTTACTCCATTAAAGGACAGGCTCAAGGAGTTCTCTTGTCCTCAGTCCAGCTTGCTCTTCGTTCCTGGGCTCTTCAAGCTTACAGATGATCAGAGGTATTGGCAATGCACGGCAAACTTGAAGCAATATTTTACAAGGCTGTATGATGATAAGATTGCATCTAAGTTTGTCGATGATGTAATTGTCAGGCCTTCCTTCGTTCCTGCGGTTGCTGGTGTCGATGAATGTTTCGCTCATTGTAATTTCACCACTTCGGTATACGGTCCTTTGATTGAAGGCAATGTGTGCAAGTTCTTTTGGGACGCGGTCACTCTCTTTAAGGTCTATGGCCTATCAACTGACTGTGTGGCACCTTTTGTGGAACTTTTACTTACGGAACTTCTTTCAAAGGCTGTCAAGCTTAAAAAATATACACAAGATACTGACAGGGCTGATCAAGTCTATCAGCTTGGCCACAGGTTTTTCTCTAGGGTCAGTAATTTAAACACATATTTGAAGGTAATAACATACTCTAGAGGCTGTTATGTTGATAATACTAAAAATAACTGTGTAGCCCGATGGCTTCCGTATATGCCCCAGCAGAGGCTACGAAAAATTTGGCATTGAAAAATATCTGGTCCCTTCCTTTCAAAATATAAAGAACGATCCAGAGGCAGCAGCAGTGGTAATTAAAACAAGATACTGCTGGAGAAATTACGAAACCCGGGCTGCGTACGTAACGCTCTGTATTATTCATCCAGAACTGGAGGCAGATTTGGAGAAATTCCGAGATGAAGTTCTTGATTACATGTATGCAAATTACGAATTTATGCCTCGAATGGCCAAAGATATTATATGGCGTGTTAAACATGGCTACGAAATTGTCCGGCTACGCAAGTGAATTAGGCTATATGGTTATGTAGTTTTTTAGGATTTTATTATATGGTTTCGGATTATAGATTTTTTTATTTATTTTATGTTTATGATTTTTATTATGTAGTTCAGCTTTATTGTTTTTAGCAGAATACAGATGAAAATGCGGTATCAGTTAAGAAGAATAAAGGTAAGAATTAGAGAGATAATTATTCATAATTAAGTAAATTAAATTTAGTTAAACAATATTTTTAAATAAAAGTTTGTTTTGTATTAGAAAATATTAAAAGAGACAGCACCGTTGCGGCAGAGGTTGAGGTTAGAAGGAGAGATGTAGCGGTTGTGGTTGTGGTTGCGGTTGCGGTTGCGGTTGCGGTTGCGGTTGAGGTTGAGGTTGCGGTTGCGGTTGAGGATAGGACACCTGTGTGGTTGCGGTTGCGGTTGCGGTTGAGGTTGAGGTTGAGGTTGAGGTTGAGGTTGAGGTTGCGGTTGAGGTTGAGGTTGAGGTTGAGGTTGAGGTTGAGGTTGAGGTTGAGGTTGAGGTTGAGGTTGAGGTTGCGGTTGAGGTTGAGGTTGAGGATGAGGTTGAGGTTGCGGTTGCGGTTGAGGTTGAGGTTGAGGTTGAGGTTGAGGTTGAGGTTGAGGTTGCGGTTGCGGTTGAGGTTGAGGTTGAGGATTGAGGTTGAGGTTGAGGATGAGGTTGAGGTTGCGGTTGCGGTTGAGGTTGAAGGTTGAGGTTGAGGTTGAAGGTTGAGGTTGAGGATGAGGTTGAGGTTGAGGTTGAGGTTGAGGTTGAGGTTGAGGTTGAGGTTGAAGGTTGAGGTTGAGGTTGAGGTTGAGGTTGAAGGTTGAGGTTGAGGTTGAGGTTGAGGTTGAGGTTGAGGTTGAGGTTGAGGTTGAGGATGAAACGCATGTAAGAAAAGGATGAAACG
>JAMYHX010000101.1:0-104435 GCA_025529335.1 Rhizopus sp. PT2906
ATGGAGGGTTTACACCTTGTAGTCTTCTGGCATGCAGTCTATGGTTCTAGTCATCTTGGGTTTGAAAGCTAGTGATAGTGTGGCCTTCTGGACTTGTGGAAAGAAGAAAATGAAAAGTCTCTACTTGCTCTCTTAGCTTGGCTATCAAAAGAGAAATCTCTACTTATTCAAAGCTCTCGCTCTCTCTTTGGAAATCAAACTATTGCTTACTCTAATAAAAACTTTATTTTGTTACTCCCACACTTTGACTTTTTGTTCTTTAATTCTTAATAAAATATATTCACTGGACGCTCTTTTCTTTGCTTCTGATAATCCAAAGAAACAACTGTTTAATGATTTCTTCATATGCATCATTATGAAGTAGTTTGAGGGGTAATAATCACTATATAACCTCACATT
The DNA here is from genome assembly GCA_025529335.1 of Rhizopus sp. PT2906. NCBI lineage: Eukaryota > Fungi > Mucoromycota > Mucoromycetes > Mucorales > Rhizopodaceae > Rhizopus > Rhizopus sp. PT2906. The sequence goes on from JAMYHX010000101.1 coordinate 400, forward strand.
GGTAGTTCTCATTAATGACATGTCATATTAATATCAGTCTGTGCTATAAACTGATCTCGGTTTTGCAATCTGGAAATTCCCAGCTCTGGAACTGTAACTCGGTCACCTGATGTTATAAAACTTTGAGAGGATAGTAACAAAAAAGAAAAGGGTGTTTGATATCGTATTATGAGTTCTTTTAAACAGTAAACATTAATTTATTCCGACAATGAATATTTCCCCCTTTAAGCCGCTTTAAAGTTTTTTTTTTTTTCTTTCTTTCAAATATGGATCAACAAGAAATAAAGAGACAAAACATTGAAAACGATGCTTCTGAAGTAACAGAAAATGAAGTTACAGAAGAACAAATTGATTCTACTACATACACTGAAGAAGATATTAAGCTTGGAAATGAGTTGATTACTGCTGTCATTGCTAATGATCTCGTAAGGAGCCACTTTCTTTTTACTTATTTATGCTGATTGTATGTGACAATAAAAGGAAAAAGTCAAGTCACTTGTAAACGATCAAGGTGCAGATCTATGCTTCAACGGAACCGACACTGGACGTACACCTCTACATTACGCTGCTGAACATGGCCACTTGGACGTTGTCAACTGGCTATTGTCCGAAAAACACCCTTATAACGTTGTTGACAGATCAGAAGTGACAGCAGGTGAGCTAGCACTCAAAAATGGACACAAGGCCATCTATGATCGCCTAGTAGAGGAAGGCGTTCGTTCAGAGCTTTTAATACGTGCATTAAAAAAGACGTTTGGCGATTATGACGAAGAAGATGTAGCAAGAGCCATAGCCAACAAGGCTTATCTTCAGCAAAAACTACACTATGACGATAATAAACTCTTGGATGAAAATAACGACGCTGTCATGATGGGCTGGGAAGGTCCACTGATGGTGGAACATGCCAAAGTGATGTGTCCCAAAGAAGGTTTGAATGTGCTCAACGTAGGCTTTGGATTGGGCTTGATTGATACCGAACTTCAGAAATATAAACCCAAGAATCATTATATTATCGAAGCGCATCCTGATGTCTATGCTCATATGCTCAAATTAGGATGGGATAAGAAGCCGGGTGTGAAGATTCTGTTTGGTCGATGGCAAGATATGGTATCCAAGTTAGATATTGCCTTTGACGGTATCTTCTTTGATACTTATGGTGAATTTTATGAAGATCTCAGAGCCTTTCATGATTGTGTGCCAAACATACTTCAACACGATGGCGTGTATACATGGTTTAACGGTCTTGGAGCCACAAATCAATTCTTTCACGACATTTACTGTGAAGTGTCTGAAATTGACTTGCGTGACTTTGGCTTAAGCACTGAATACATTGAAATGCCTATATCCACTTGGGCAGAACAAGGCGTTTGGGACGGCGTTAGACAAAAATATTGGGTCCTGGACACATACAAATTGCCCATTTGTAAATTTTTACAATAAAAACACAAACTATAGAGACATTACCATAGAAACAGAGTTGCTGCAGTAACAGGATCGCTTTTTTGAGAGCGCATGTGTATGCGTGTATGTGTAGTCCATAGAGTCAATATGATATACAATAAATGTTTATTAAACACTTTAAGCAATGAGTTCGACAACACCGCCAGCTTCCTTGATCTTCTTTTCAGCGAGGGCAGAAACATAACGAGTGCGGACAATGACAGGTTGGCTGATGGTACCCTTGGCCAAAACCTTGGCATAACCCTATTATTATTGACATGAGTATATGTATATCTAATATGATTATACAAATCTTACATGTTGAAGAGTATCAATGACAGGAACCTTTTCAGTGTTCTTGTACTTTTCACGAACACTTTCACCAGCAAGAGTCCAGATTTTGTCAAGGTTGATGACAGGACGCCAGAGAGGGTTCTTCTTCAAGTGGAAGTGACGCATACCGACCTTACCAAAGTAACCAGGGTGGTACTTGTCCATGTTGGTACGGTGATGGTGTTGACCACCAGCAAGACCACGACCACCAGGATGCTTTCTGTGCTTGCCAACACGACCGTGACCGGCTGAGACGTGTCCACGCTTCTTTCTGTTATGGTGAAGTCTGGTAGGCTATAAAGATCTTTAGTTCAGTCTGAATGATCCATTGACACATAAAAACGAAGGAAAGAGAGAATGGAGAAGACTATTGCTATCGTTGTATCTTTACTCCTTTCTTGTCTAATGCTTGTTTATTGTCCAATTGAAATCATCTTGCTGTATTTATTAAACATGTGCATAAATGAGTGTTGACTCTCTGTTTGTATCTATCGCTTCTTCCCTTCCTCTTTAAACATCCATCCATCCATCCATCAATTCATTCATCCATCCATCTTTATACTTATATCTTCTCTCACTCTTTCTCTTCACTTCATTTCTACTTTAATGTGTCCATTGAACTTATTTTTTTACTTACCATTTCGGTTTTCTAAAAGAGAAGGGAGGGTTTATCCAGTTGAGGATTGTAATTGCCTATAGTGCTACCGCTTGACTTTTTATTGGACAGCCCGAGATTTAAAGACAGACGCTAAACTGAGCAGAGAAATGGGATGATGGAGAAATGGCTCACACCTAGCGTATAGTCTTTTGAACTGTACAGTTACATTTGTACTGTACTGTCGAGGATTAAACTAGTTAAGCGAAGCATAGTTGTTTCTTTTACTTTTGTTCACTCCTCTGTCAATAAATGATAATAAAAGGTCTTTCAACTTATATTTTTCTAAGTCATGTTATGATGAGAGGAATATCACAAGCTTGGCTTTTAGAACTGTCTTCTTTACACTGAAAATACTTCAGCATATACCATCTTAACACTCTTTTCTACACGTCAAATGTTAAAGAGCTGTATTGGTGTATGTCAAAAAAATAAAGCTCATCTTTTCCAGAGAATAGTGTATCAATCAAGAGAAAGACTAGCAGTAAGTAATCAGAAGTGACATTGAGTTTTATTATAAAAATGAATTACATCTGATAACAATTGTGTATGTCTTTATTTTATCCGTAACTCCAAAGAGCTCCTCTCCGACATACGACTAAACCATTTACCCATGACGTACAAGCCTCCATTTACTTTTTATTATAAACAAAAGCAATGTCAAGATGAGAGACGCAAATGATAATGGTGAGATACACCAACGAATAACAATAACAACAGAGAGAGAGTATTACCTAGTAGTGTCTTCGTCTACGTGCAAAAAATGATGACAGAAACATTTTTTTTATTTGTTGGCCCTGGAAAGACAGCAGCATCACATACCCCCGCCTAATAATTGAAACTAAATTTTTTTTTATTTTTTTCGATTTTGTCCCTCCTTCTTCCCACTATTTACCAAAACATCATGTTTTTATCTCGCACTTCTTCTGCTGCACTCAAGGCTAGCGCTTGGTCTTCTGTTAGAGTAAGAGTATATAAAGAATAAAAAGAAAAGAGGTTAATAAATAAAATTAGGCCAACTCTATTCGTGCTATCACTACCGCTACTCCCAGTATTACACAAGCCTTTACTGCTCAAAAGAATGCCAATGTAATAATAATAATAATAATAATAATAATGATATAATATCATAAATGACACACACAGTTATTAATACAATATGCGCAATACAATATAGGGTAATTACGTTGTCACTTTGATTCCTGGTGATGGCATTGGTCCCGAGATCTCACGTTCAGTTAAGGAAATCTTTGCTGCAGCCAAGACACCTATCGAATGGGAAGAAGTTGATGTCACTCCTGTCCTCAAGGATGGCAAGACTGCTATCCCCGACGAGGCCATTGCCAGTGTTCGTCGTAACACTGTTGCTCTCAAGGGTCCTTTGGCTACACCCATCGGTAAGGGTCACGTCTCACTCAACTTGACCCTCCGTCGTACCTTCAACTTGTATGCCAACGTTCGTCCTTGCCGTTCTGTTGCTGGATACAAGACACCTTATGAAAACGTAGACACTGTTCTTATCCGTGAAAACACAGAAGGTGAATACTCTGGTATTGAACATGAAGTAAAGTATTATACAAAAGAAGGGAGAGCACAAAATTGACCTACATTTGTTATTATAGGTTGTTGATGGTGTTGTCCAATCCATCAAGTTGATTACTCGTGAAGCTTCCGAACGTGTTGCTCGTTATGCTTTCACTTATGCCGAATCCGTTGGTCGTAACCGTGTCACAGCTGTTCACAAGGCCAATATCATGTAAGATTATAAACAAAAAAAAAAAGGACGCAGAAAATGTGACGACCTGTTGTGATTTTTAGGAAATTGGCTGATGGTCTCTTCTTGGAAGTTTGTAAGCAAGTATCAAAGGAATTCCCCAACATCAAGTTTGACGATGTCCTCTTGGACCGTGCTTGTCTTCACGTAAGCAGAACCAAAAAAAAAGTCATGCAAACAAGTATATTCATTTATACTAGATTACCTCTGATCCTTCCATCTATGCTGACACTGTCATGGTCATGCCCAACTTGTATGGTGATATCTTGTCTGACATGAGTGCTGGTTTGATCGGTGGTCTTGGTTTGACTCCTTCAGGTAACATTGGTCGTGACGCTTCCATCTTTGAAGCTGTCCACGGTACTGCTCCTGATATTGCTGTAAGTTCATTCGAAATTTACATTACATACATGTCTGACCGTGACTGTTATAGGGTCAAGATAAGGCCAACCCTACTGCTTTATTATTATCCGGTATTATGATGTTGAAACACATGCGTTTATATGATCAAGCCTCCAACATTGAACAAGCCGTTTTCAAGACCCTTGCTGAAGGTAAATCCTTGACTGCTGACTTGGGAGGTCGTGCATCCAACAGCGAATACACCAAGTCTGTTATTGGCGTAAGTTATATTTATAAGAAAGTGTTCATCATGATGACTGATATTCCCTTGTTTTATATAGAACTTGAAATTCGATTAAGTAATTTATATAAAATATTAAACCTTTTTGTACACTATTTTAAACATCATACGCAGCTTTGTTCCTTAAAAAATAATGAGCAATGTGTAGTTCAAGATCTACTACTGAGTTTATTTGTTTTTAAAGCTTTGATTGTAACTTGTAGCCTTGCATTGGTCTATTACCCTTAAAATATAACCGATGTCCCTCGCCTGGAAACTCTAAGTATCCTAGATAATCCTTCAAATCACTTGGTCGTGGCTTTGGTAAGATTGGAATAAGCTCTTGGCTTGTACGGAAGATACCATATCCGACCTTGTCCAAATCCTTAAAGTCTTTGCATTTGGACATGACATAGAGTGAATACCATTGAGGAGGCATCAAGATGATTTCCTTCTTTTCGAATTTCTCCAATGCTTCTTCGGGCTTGAGCCAGTCGAATAACAGTGTTTCTGTGCCATCTGCCACGATGCTATTCAAATAGGCATCTTGTTCTCTTTTAGTATCATATTGCTTCAATATGGATAAAAAGAATATCGTATTGTATCTCTTCTTTTCTTGTTCTGGCGTGATCCAATTTGCAAATGGAATCAGCTTGTCTATGGCAGGTGATACTTTATACTTTTCACACATGGATCGAAATTGGCTGGCATCTTGATGTATCTTGTGTCGCCAATGTTGACTATCGGAAATAGTTATGCTTGGTTCCGACATGAATAATCCTGATTCTTCAAATGTTTCTCGGATAGCGCATATTTTTTCGGTTGAATATTTTCTATTTCATACTGTCAATTCCTTCCTTTATTATCTTTTTCTCTCTTACTCGGTCTGTGGCCATTCACCATCTGCCTTATCAACAACACCACCAGGATAGACATGGGCATGAATAAAGCTGCTTTTTGCATTTCTATATTGTATGTTTAGTTATGACGTATTAATCAATTCCTGACGATTACCTCTTGACCATCAAAATACGGTAATTGCAACCGAGATTATTATGCTTTAATAATTCTTTTGGAAGGGGTGCAGCTATGATCAAACTAGCAGAAGATCGAATCATTGTTTAAGAGAGAGAGAGAGAGAGAAAAAAAAAAAAAAAAGGAAAACAAAGAATCAAAAACTCACACGGGTTAATAATTTTATTTCACAGAAATCAGGCACACACGTATATCGCTCTTTTAATAAAAGTTTTCATTATCCAATATCCTCATAAAGAGTGAGGGATATACTATACAGTGAAGGTATTTTGACGAACTTTTGGCTGGGTCACAAATCTGTCACCCAGCGTAATTGTGACAGCCTGTGGCTCAAATAAAATACCACTTCTCCATCGAAAATTGAAAATAGAATGCTTGCTTAAGAGTTCTGATCCTATTTACTACACAAAGGTTCTAGTGCACTTGTTATGATTACTAATTTAAAAGAAAGAACATTATATCATTACTAGAGATAAACGCTTGGCATACTTGTAAAGTCTTTGTCTTTAAATAACTGTTTGCTGAGATTAACACTTCTTGAGTACTATCCGCTTCGGTTCCTGAATATTACCATATATAAGGATGCTGATTGTCTTAGCCGATTCTTTCTTCTTCTTCGTCTTGTTTTTAACAAATAGATAAGCAGAAACTCTTCAATTGATCTTTGGTTTTACTTGCTTTATTATTAATCAAATAACACCACAATATCTCTGCAACCTTTCCATTGTAACTAATCAACAAACATCATTATATACAACCGACAATCTTCATCCTCTAGCCTTACCTATCAAAGGGCGATAAATGCTACAAAAGAAGACGAAATCCTTGAACTCACTCTGCTAGGACTTGAGAACGAACGATCTAGAAGCACTACATTGGCGTACAAAAAGAAGCAGGAGATCTTTATGGTACATGTCACATATAGATGTATAATATGTGTGCACTTACATCTCTTATTTCAATAGAACCTTTGCATAGAAAATCGCTATGAAGATGGCTGTATTGTGATTGAAGCGAAGTTATTGCGTTTTCTTGATGAAGTCGTTGTACCTAGAGGCAGTTTAAAGAAGGGTTGAAAGGATGATAGTTCCGTACATGAACTTAAAATGGAAACTATTCAACAATACATCAAGGCGATAGTTAACCTTCATGCAATTCAGTTTTCCAGAAATATGACCAGGGAAACTAGCGTCCGTGGTGCTGCTCTGCGTACATGGTTGAAGAATAGACGACACAGTAAACGACTGCGAAAACGTGAGAGCTACGAGGATCACGCTCGTCACACTGCACAGGACGGTTACATCCCTGAAGAACTTGTCAAGCTATCAATCTTCTATTTCAAAGAAGGACATGAGAAGCCGTTCAGGGACTGAATGTTCTTTCTGATGCAGCATATGATGCTGTTACGTGGCAAGAGCACTAGGGATATGGAATCATGTGACCTTTTCCCTTTAGGTTTCAAGGACGACGGGTTCTCTGAATTCCCCGTGCTGGTTCTACGTCTGGATCATGGCAAAGCACTCAAGGAACGCATAAAGTATGCTGGCACCATTCGAGATCGTGACCACCGCATGTGTGCTTTTGGCGCGTTAGCTCTGTACTTTTTTTACAGGTGAGCTGATTGAATGTCGACAATATCGTTATATTCAACAAATTAATTTCTAGATGGCATATAACAAACGAAGGCTTTCCTTGTTTTAATACAAACATGGACTGATTTAACTTGAAAATTTTCAAAGGAGTAGACTATAACAAGTCCTTGACCTACACAGCACATTACGCAGCAACCATCTGTGCTTTCGATGTGTGTTCCGTTAGTATAAGTAAGAAAACCCATATGGGCCGTGGTAGTGAAGCTTAGCATGCTGAAATAGACGGAGCAACAGAGGTTCAACTGCGTCGGCACGGCCGTTGGAATATGCAGGGCATGAAAAGTTGCTACTTGATGTCGCTGCCTCGCTCATTAATTCGAATTATTAATGGCTTCTCCAGCAACAAAGGCGATTACTGGCTCGCAAGAAGTAATATTTGCCCACCAGAAAGTCTTCAAAGGAAGGTGCTCCCTCAAGCGGACGAGTGGCTGGAGCGTGTGTGGTCCCGCAGTTACGAATGCTCAATTTGCGCTGAGGCGCTCCTATCACTACTTATAACTATGCGAAGAATCATTTTGCAAGATGCTGTAATGTTTCGTGTGGATTATCTTGAAACCCATTCTTCAACAATGTTCTCTTCAACAATCCAGAATTATTGACATTCGAAGCGAACCTCCTGTCTACTGTACAAGCCGCAAAAGAACCAGCCGATAACCAAGTACGCAGGGCTCTACCTTTGGCTAGTGATCACTTGCAAATGTTGAGTGCAAAGATGGACGCAAATCAGCGTATACAGCCCAGCCTTATCAGCAATAACAGCCATGGCCCAACTGACGCTACTGTGGGAATCAAAGATGACATCCTTGGACTTAGACAAGACATGCAAATGTTGAGGCAGACATCCTCATTGTTTACTAATGGAACCTAAGTAGCACCACAACAACAGCAGCAACAACAACAGTCACCATCACCAACGCCCCGTCCAGCTCTAATACAGCGTCTTCACCAGTATCAGCTCGATAGGAATATTAGCACTGTTGTAGATCTCTGGAGAGAATGACCTGAAGGCTTACGACAGGATTCACCTTCAGTGATGGAGCTTGATAGTCAATTTGGAGCTACGTGGAGATCATGTCCAAAAGGTTAGTTAAATAAAATATTCTTTGTAATGACATATATGTAATAACTTTGCTTAGAGCGCCAATTTTACTCCAGACATTTGACTATCATACATGAAATCCACCGCATTTCTCAGAAGAGTTCCGTAACGATTTCCGAGGCAGTACAGATGTTAGAAGGAAAGCGACAACAAAGTAGATGGTCGCTTAGTAGATTGACGAAAGAACTGCGCAAACAACAATAAAAGTCATAATGTTATCATTATCTTTTTTGATATATATCGTATTTTTTTCTTTATTATGAGTGTTAATTAAAGTGTTACTTAGCGAAGTAAACAGGGATCGTTTTATACAGCTAAAATAGTCAAGGCAGGTGAAGCCTTCTAAGCTGCATTACTGAGCGTCCAAATATGGTTATCATATTCACATTCAGATGTAAGGTAAATGGTCTTTTGAAGCCAGACGTGACTCAGACTATATAATACCATTGTATTTTAAACGCTCACAGGCTAACCAGCTGATGATACCAAGCGTTCGTTTAAATTTTGCTGTTACTCAGCTTGTGGCAGAGCCAAAATTTTGGCTGGTAATTGTGACTTTTGTCACAGAAATCTGTGACTTCGACCAATGATACAGCACGATAGGATCCTACCAAGTATAATGTGCTCCTGCTGAATCATGCAATCGATCCATGTTCAAAAAGCTGCATCGGCTATAAAAAATAAGGCAACCGTACCAGATCCTAAAAAGGTTGATTTAAAATTTGATTACAGTCCAAGTCAAGATGGCATTGATCATAATTTGCTAATCTTACTGCACGGTTTAGGTAATGCTGCTTTTTTTTTATGTTGTAAAGAATAACATGTTGTAGGTGATTCAAAGACGCCATTCACAAGACTTGGACAACAACTTAAACTACCACAAACCGCGATTATATCAATTCAAGGACCTGAGGAGGTGCCCTATCTTGACGGCTGCTTTCAGTGGTTTCCTAGCTTTAACCTGCTCACAGGTGAATGTAAGAATAGTAGGCATATATGACAGAAAACATTCATTTACATGTACAATGCATGTAGTGCTGCCTCCAGGACATCCCGAAAGAATGAAAGGTTTACTGAATACAAGAAGCAAGATAAATAAGCTCTTGGAGCATCTTGTCAATGACTGTAATTGGAATCCGCCCAATATATTCCTGTTTGGATTCTCTCAGGGTGGAACGGTGGCATTAGATACAGCACTCTTTGGTAAAGTGCGCAACTTGGGAGGCATTATCAGCATCAGTGGGTACTTGCTTGAGGAACAAAGCACAGACAGCAGAATAGATGGAGGATATCCTGGATATATCCTTATCACTCAAGGTGAAAGGGATGAAACAATGAATAAGCCTATAGCAGAGACAAAGGTAAGCATCCCTGAATACTATTGCATTATTTTTTTTTAAAAAAAACAACAACATTTGTTATAGTTTAAACAAATAAAGAAGCTTTGTTCATCATCAGCTGAAGTCTCTCAAGCATTTATCCCAAACAAGGGCCATACGATGCCTAGTACAGAACAAGAATGGAGACTGATTCACACTTTCTTTGGAAAAAACATGCCAAGAAGAAATATTGAATTAGAAAATATGTCTGGTGTTTATTTGGTCAATCAATAGGATCCCCAACCATCACCAAATAGCTTACAGTGACGACGTTCACACCATTTATCATACAACAGTCTTGCTGCATTTTTACCTGCTATCGTTTGCGTTTCCATCGTCTTTAAAAATAAATGACTCATTAGTCATTATATCAACACACGTCCTTGTATATAAATATCTTACGGATATAAAGTTTTCAAATGCGCTGGTATAAATGATTCCATTCTCTTCTCCTTCCATTTTCAATACGAAAGGTACAAACTGGTGCTCATCAGTGATAGGATATAGCTCTGGAAATGCGTGCCATTTCTTACGGAAGGTCCAACTCTTGTTCAAGAACAGATCATCAAGCTCTTCTTCACCCAACTCATGCGATGAGAATATCTTGATAACTTGCTCACCATTATCCAATTGTCGGTGGACAGAGAATGTTTGAAATGGTGCACTACCATCTTGAAAGTTTTTAACTTTATATAATTGGTAAAGAGTCAGTATAATCACAAGTACTTGGAGGTATCTTGCTTACCTAATGGATGTCCAGTGGTGATAACAAAGGTAGGTGTTTTATCAATGCTGTCCTTGCCAAAATAATGAGGATTGATATGTCCAGAAACAAGGGTAACATGAACAACATGATAATCTCGATGATGACGTTCTGCTGGGAACCCAAACTGAATATCAGACAAGGCAAGAGGAGAAGCAAGGACGACATCATCAAACACTTGATGCGCTCCATCCGATGTTTGTACTGCGTATCTATGAACTGGTTTTCCTATTTGATCAAATTCGGTGATATTATAAATAGCTGTTACTTTGGTGTTCAGTCGTACATCTGCCCCAGAACGACTTGCAAACTCTTCAAATATTTTAAAGTTTCCTTCTTCCAATGCCCATGTACCATGACCTGCTTCCATTGACACCTACAGATTTCAGTTAGCTTTTGCCTTTTATTTTTCATCTTGTGGTTTCTTACCATGACAGCTAATGCGTGTACTCTGTTCAAATCCTGGCAATAATTACCTCTTGTTGCAGATTGTAGTACTTCATAGGCATATGCATCATTAATACCAAGCTCATCTTTTAAATAGTCAATAGCACTTTGATTAAGCAAACTTTCAAACTGAAGACTCCTCACAGCCTTTGTTACATGTTCAAACCCAAGGTCTGAATCATACAGTTTCATAAACTGATCAACAACAGCCTTTTGCTTCCTTTGGAACTATACAGAACAATCAGATAAAAACATCTTGTATGCAGACTGTTTTTACCTTGAGTGGGGAAATCAGTCCATATCTCCAGATAGGAACAATCGTATCCCACAGTGTGCCAGACTGTTCAAATAGAAACTCTTTTCCATCCCAAATACCAAGACCGGGTCTCTTATCATCACGAACCTCTGTCAGTTTAGTCCTCGTCAGATTGAACGCATCGACTGCCTTCATCAAGTTTTTATTGGCTTCAACAAAAATAGAAGCACCAAGTTCAATATTCCCCCAAGTAGCAGCGTCATCTTTGATCGGAACAGTTGTACTTCTGCCTCCAATGGATTCACTTTGCTCAAAAAGAGTCATGCGAATTTTATGAGGATGAGAAAATACGTTGCTTAGCCAGAAAGCAGTTGATGTACCAGCAGCACCTCCACCTTTTGGCAAATAAAAAAAAAACGTTATTATTTATGACTTTCTCCCTGTTGTTTGTATACCTATGATGGCAACAGATTTTTCAATAGGAATTAAATTATCATGAAGAACATGTTGTCCATGTTGCCAGTCTGCAAAAGCAAATGACAAAAGACTAAATAGAGCCAGAGTTTGACAAGTTTTCATAGAGAAAAAAGAAAAAAGGAGGAAAAAAAAAAAAAAAAAAAGAGTCAGGTTTATTTGTTTATGCAATAAAAGTACAGAGCCAATCAAAACCGCTAAATCTCTTTATAATAATTTGCAACATAATGAACCATCCTTTTACACACCTTCAAGCCCATTCATGGCATGAAACATAAAGACCATGACATTAGCAGCCAATTGCATAGTGAATCCTCTGTATAGACCATAGATACCCCAAGCGCTTGTGATCTGTCTATGCTTGGGATGACGGAACACGTCTTCGTCAGTGTCACTGGTTGTTGTTGAGTCTGATTCGGAAAAGTGGTTCTTCTTGCGAAGCTTTCTTTGCTGACTAAACTTATTGCGTGTGCCCTCTTCCTTCATGATCTTGTACATAGCATCTAAAACACCTCGATAAGGCACTGGACGTAAAGCGACAGTCGACTTGAACGGTTCACCCGTCATGGGTACCTGACAATGAAGTCTCTTTCTGATGGTTTCTAAGGGAAGCATAAGCAGTAATCCCAAGGTAGATAGGGTAAATTCAGCAGCTCCGTAAAGTATAGGAGAGTCTGCAGGAGATATACCTAAGGTGCGTGCAATGATTAATGGTATACTACAGGATAAAAGTGGGGTGATGCCATGATAGAGTAAGGTGGGTACCAAGTTTTTGGAAAGGTAAATGCCGCGGAGTCCCCCTTCCTCTGCATACATGGTACGTAGTGCATGGAAGGGTCCCTTGTACTTGCTGCATAGAGGCGAGGCAGATTGAACGATCAATCTTGTTCTGATGATCTCGAGAGGGCTTAGTAGGACGCCAACGACTAGATGAGAGGCAACAAGTGTTGTCATGTTTGGTGTAATGTTATCAAGATGCATCAAAGGTATTGTGTCATCATATAAGCCAAAGAGGTCATTTAAGGAGCCTTCAAGCGCAGGACGAAGTGTTGTACGAAGCATCTCGTATACCCAAGTCACCCTTTGACCTAAATACATTGTTCAATCAAAAACCAGGTTACTTTTTTTTTCTCTCTTTCTCTCTCTCTCCTTTCCTTGTAGTGGTTACCTTTAAATAATGATTTCCATCCTTCAGTCGGTTGCTTCACGATCAATCGTAATATCTCCAATAACCCATCTTGCATAGGTGCCATCTGATGAATTGGCCTGTTTTGATCATCATATACACTGACCGATAAGAATTCAAGCTTATTTAACCGATTTGCGTCAATAGATATCCTTTCAGGCTTTCTATAAAATGTATCTTCCTCATCATCCTCTTCTTCGTCAGAGAACTATACAAGATATTAGAGTTCCTGTTTTAACTCACATGGGGTAACTTGCCTGCGATGTTTGCAGGGGTTGTGTTTGCTCTAGTATAGCTGGGCCTAGAACTTCGACATCTTCATGTGGAGAGTATTGAACCTGAAGCAGGGTTGTCCCCACTTCAAAAGGACTTGTTAGCATAGTAACAAAGTACTTGAAGAATGCAAAACTTGTGCATCGTGTTGTAAAGTTTTTCAAATCGTCATGTCGTCTTGTGTCTTCCAGTAAATAAGGTGCACTTTGATCAGTTGAAGGTAATGAAGTATAATTATAATGGTGTATTCCAGGTGTATAATAAGGTCTATGAGGATTTACTTTTACAGTAGACATTGAAAGAAAAAACACAAAATATTAATAAAAAAAAACTGAGCTTATTTTTTAACAGCAAAAATGATTTAGTAACGTGATGGCGTAAAGAACAATGCCTTTTTTTTATTGTAAAAAAGATAGGAAAAGATAAAAGGAGGGGGGGGGGGAGAATACGTACCATGATACTTGCTTTTTTATATACACATGAGTATCTTCCAATTTGTTCTCTACAGTGCCAATGAGGTATGAAAAAGACTTTAAAAATTGTATGAATGTCATCAACCTTTAAAGAAGAAGAAAAAAGCCCAAATTGAGATACAGCAGAAGCATCTTGCAGTTCATGCATCTTTGATTGTTGAATACCGCTTGATTGTGTACAGATTATCATCAGCAGCAAAAGGGGAGGGGATGCCAAGTGGGCTGTATATATAGTAATTTTTTTTAGAATTATTTTTACGCTATTTACCTTATTCTAATGTCACGGCAGGACGATAAAAACTGAATGATTGTGTCGTGTGTAAGCTGAAAGATGAGCCCCGCTATTGAGTATACTTTAGTTGTTCTACTATTACTGTCATAAGCTGAAGCTGAACAATGATGGGATTGTGTTTAGACGAGACTTAGTGAAGTAGAATGAAAAGAGGAGAAAGAAAACAAAAGAAAAAAATGTAACTACTGCGCGTTTTTCTTAGTGATGTGTGGTAGTGTTATTGTGATTTGATGCAAACTGGCTAGTTTTATATAATTTTTAATTGTTGATCAAAAATACTCCTTAATAAGGTGATCTGGTACGAGGAGGGTAGGGTTCATATCTTGGTGGTGGTGGGCGACGGTCATAGCGGTCATAGCGGTCGTAACGGTCGTACCTATCGTAGCGATCATAACGGTCGTAACGATCCCTTTCGTAACGGTCGTATCTGGGAGGATCATAGCGGTCCATGTAAGATCGTTCATAGTAGCGATCGTATCTGGGGTCACCACGGGGAGGTCTGTGATGGTCTCTTCTATCTCGAGGAGCTAAAGGAAATGTTAAACAAAAATGCATCCATTTTTATGTATTAGAAACTTACGTCCGCGTTTAGGAGGTCCATAATAGCGACCAGGAGTAGGTGTTCTAGGTCTAGAACGTCTTGCCTTGAGTGAGAGAAAATTGTCAGTATAATCGTTGCTGATTCTCATGCTGTTATACCTTTTCAACTGTAACAACGCGACCGTCAATTTCGGTTCCACTGACGCCAGCCAAAGCTCTTTCGGCGTCTTCAGCACTAGCCATACGAATAAAGCCAAAACCACGGGATTCACGTGTATGAGGATCATACATGATTTCTGCTTTTATAACCTATAATAACGAATGAATAAAAAAAAAGGATAAAAAAGGGCATAAATAATCACAAACCTTGCCATATTTTGCGAAAATTTCTTCAAGATCAGCACCATTTGTTCTTACTGTAAGACCGGTGATGAATAAGTTATCACCAGGATTTTCATCTTCACGACTTCTAATGTAAAAAGAAAAAAGGTGTGAATTAAGTTGGTGATGTTATATTATGTTCTTTATTTACAATGGTTCCCTTGAGCGAGAACGGCTTCTGTATCTGTGTTCACTGTGCTCACGTCCAGGAGAACGGGATCTGGAGCGACTGCGGGAACGTCTACCTCTGTCGTCGGAGAGACGTTGATGTTCAACTAGAAACAAGATGTGAATACGTGTTTTACAAGATGATGGGTTGCATACCTGGATTTTCACTCTCACTCATTTGGAATAGATGAAACTAATGAATAAAAAAAGATGATGGAAAAAGAAAGAAACCAATATTTCTTTCTCCTTTATTTGGCTTCAAAATTTTTTCTGCGTTCGGCTGAGACACTTACTTAAATCATCCCAGGATTTTTGATTGGATAAAATAACGATGACGTTGGTATTATTTTTTCGAATCAGACAAGAATAAAATACCTGGAACACATGCAAAAATGCATGCGAAAACACTATGGGCACTCCAGAACAGAAGGTTTCATTTATTTGTATAAATCATCATTATCTTTCATGCCGTTCTTCATATAGGATGGCTCCATATAATGGTGGCAATATTTGCCGAAATAACTTTCTGTGTTTCTTTTCCAACTGCCAGGTACCATGGTTGATCTAAAGGTCTCAGGTGACTCGGGTCAAAATGACAGGTACAGCGTATTGCCTACTGTCTCAAAATATACAGACCTGTTATATACATCTACAACTCATTGAATACAATCGAAAGAATCGAACCAACAATTACAAAGTGAGGTTTCTGTTGTATTTGAACGTTTATATCAAAGATTATACATCATTTGACTCTGTTATAGAATGAATATCATGATCAATGAGAATTGAGCATGACGTATCTATAAGAATAACATACTTTGTGGTCAGTCTTTTTTTTTGTTTCTTTAAAGAATGACAACAAGAAATGCCTATAAGGCAAGCAAGACAGAAAGACAAACAGTAAAGGTGAGCACTACATGCACCAGAAAATACACCAGAAAATAGGCTAATGCTACGGGCGCTTAATTGGGACGTTACCCGCCTAATCTAAAGCTGCCTAGTTCACTCCTTGATATAAAATACGATATCATCTTAACTACACATGTTCTTGCATCTTTGTTGATAATCTGATAACATAAAACTAGAATAAATAACAACATTTCTTTTATTTCTTCTTGAAAAAAAACAAACCAAGATGATGAAAAGTTTTATTGGAGGGCATCATAGGTAATGGATAGAGGTAGTGCCTGTAGTATTAGTCTAATTTATGGTGCATGTAGTGTTTCCCGAACATTATTCTTGGAAGCAACAATGAGCAAGATGATGCTGAAATCCTCCAAGGCCTTTTTCGCGCCTTGTAAGTAATGCAATGTATACTTGTAAGCTTACTTAATGATCTATTTAAGCTTTAGAATGTACTCAACAAAACAAGACATATCTGGAGAGTCTACTTCAACTCATTCTTCCTATATGGTTTTTTGGAAGCAGTAGTACAAGAAACGAAGTTGAAGCAATTTGGTGCTGAACTTAAAGTTGGAGAAGCTTGCCTGGTTTCTATAAGCAAACAATTAAAGGAACTAGGAATACAAGACAACGAACGATTTCAGTATAAAGCCGATGGGATCATTAAACTTTATGATTTGAAGCAATTAGAAATATTGCTTTTGGAAACATCAGGTTCTTTTGGTAACACTGGTAAGGTCAAAATTATTTTGACCATCACAAGGGAACCTTTGGATGCCTTGCAATGCTGAAGGTGTTAGCTGACGAATTTTTTTATGCTTTTGAAGAAACATTCAAGAAGCTTAAAATATTTTTTCTACATGCTTCAGGTAAGTGCATAAGCTTGGTATCTGTGATGTAATTATGTTTTCTCTTAAAAATTATAATCTATAGTCACGCAACTACTGTGGACAAGACTTCTTTGAGATCTGGAGAGAAGGCTTTATATCAATAAAGCCTAAATTTGAAGATCGCCTGGAATTCCTTCTAGCTGGTATACAATTCTACTGGGACATGAAGGTGAGTGTGGCCTACGCAAAATCGATATAGATGTTATTATTCATACTTGTATTATTAAAATATAAGAATTGTTATGCCTAACAGTCAAAGTGATAGAAGAGCTTAAAGGAGAGCATATGAGATATCGATGCAGCAATTGTCCTGTACCAACACTGAAGGAGCTTATTAATCCGATCATCCTAAAGCTCACCCAGGAAGAAGATTGTATTGGGATGGCACATCTGAGTCCTTTCTATTGTCAATAAACCATAGGTAATACTAGGGGCATTGCAAAGGGGATACTCGATATTCATTTAAATTATAAAGAGAATTAATTTAATAAAAGAGACTCTTTATCTTGTCCCCATATTTTGAAATCTCTTGTAACTCCAAAAGGGCATACAGTTTTACTCCTGGTAATTTAATAAGCTCTTCTTCATTGTCCAATATCATTTGACAAACATCTTTCTTAAACAACTCTTGTTTAATTTAAAGAAGTTGCACCTGATAATAAATATATTTTAAAAGAGAAAAAAGGAGAGAGAGAGAGAGAGAGAGCGAGACTCTATTGTATCTTCCACTTTAAACATACTTGATTTATAGTTTATACGTCCTTATCATAAAGCTTCTTTATTTACACAATCCAACAAACTCTTGCCAATTTTTATGTGTCACTTGCACCACTTTTTGCACAGACCACTGACGCGTTTGTGCTATTATTTTAATGATTTCTATCATACAAGTGTCTAAGCCTTTAGGCGAATTAAGATCGGATTCTATCAACAGTCTATCCTCAGGTACTGCCTTGATCAATTCAATAAACTTTTCTGTCGGCAATAGTCTAGCATTAATGACAGCTGAGAACGATATATAGATCTTGAATCCATTGAGCTGCATAAATTGATGAATAGTCGCTGGTGATCCGCCATATGAATGCAAGCAGAGGCGAAGTGGAGAGAAGGGCTTATTGAGCTTTTTTAGCTTTCTGTTACTGTACTGTCCAGACTGTTCTTTAAGATAGTTGTATAGGTGACCTTGGCCTTGCACACAATGGGCGCTTATACCTCGATCGAGCTCTCGTGCCAAATTACTCTGAATTTCAAATATTCTCAACTGATGCTCAATGGAACATTGAACATTCGTTGGTTTGACTCCGTGCCATTCAATTGCACCTCCAGGTAGCAATTTGGCTGCCCTGTCAAGTCCGATTTCCCCAACAATCGCGTTTGGATGGTCAAGTAGCCTTTGACGTAGATTTTGATACCACATCTCATATGGAAATGGATCTTTCAAATCATGTATCATTTGTTCTAGTTCATCTTCATAAGGGCACGTGAGAACACTCTTGTAATGATCCTTTGCTGGCTTTTCTTCGATCATCAATCTATAACAAAACCATGGATGAATGCCTTTCTTAAAGATTTAAGTGATATATTTTCCTCTTTTTTAAATTATAATCTGTTTACCAAATGAAGGAATACACATATTCTCTCGCTCTTTATTACATTCTGCTGCTACTTTGGACACCATATCCCAATCATCTTGTCTGACGCCCATGATAGTAATATGACCTGTCTGTAACTGACGAATCATGGATATATTGGCAATATCATCGTGTGGATGACAGTGAGCATCGCATACATATGGGAAAAGGCTTTCATCAAATGGCTCATCCGTTTTGGGAACACCATGTTCACTAAAGTCTATGTCTTCTTCACTCATACTTGACTAAATAATGAAAAGAAGAAAAGAAGAAAAAAAACTGTATTTTATAGACTAATAAAAAGAGCGCAACAAAATCTGGCTTTCCTATTTTGTACAAATTCAAAGACAGCGGCGTCATTTTGATTCTTCTACACAATGGATATCATTGCATCCCTCTTGTATCCTTTGAGCAAGATAATAAAACGTGTCGACAATTTACATCAATAAAGAGATAGTAACACGACATTAAAACTGTATTAAAGAATATGCTACTCCTTGAACGAAATGAGGCTACCACGGCACCAATCGAAGAAGCAAACCAATGCGAATCATCATTTCGTCACTCAGCTTCGACAAAAAGCATAGCGAATGGGAGAAAAAAAAAGTATGGCTCGTATAGCTTCCTTAAAGATTACCTTTCACAAAAATTGTGCATCCTATAATAAACTGTTGGCTGTCAACCAAGTTAGCCTATTGTAGCGTTCATATAATTTTAAACCAGCTGTGCTGAATGCATGACTAAAAAAAATATTGCCTATTTAGAGGATATAGATATTGCATTTGATCATATATCCAACCTATGTCAGTTATACAAGATACAAATCAATGATATCAAAGATGGTTTACCTGTTTAGTGTCTACAGTAACAGGATCAATAACATGCTGTCATCATATTGGACCTTTGAGCAACTCTAAACAGGTCTATCAGAGAAGCTGACAAATAAATGTGATTGGCTGATTGAAAAAGAAAGACAGAATTAAATTATCAGTCTGCCCTTTTTTCTGTACTTCATCTATACAATGTCTGATGCCAAGTATTTTCAAAGAGGTATATACATATATACACACTACTTTTTATTTCTTTCTTTGACTAATCTTGTTTTCTTTTCATGTAGGAAAAATTCAAGAGCTTCGAGCAGAACTTACCTCTGAAAAGCGTGATCAAAAGCATCAACGAAAGAAGACAGTGATGAAGAAAATTGTCGCCAATATGACCATGGGAAACGACATGTCACCACTCTTTCCGGATATTCTTAATGTAATGCAAGTACCTGTACTTGAAATTAAGAAAATGGTCTACCTTTACATCATCAATTACGCACGAACAAAACCTGATATGGCAGTAATGGCTATATCTATGTTTATCAAAGTAAAAGGAACAAAAGTAAATGATTGATTTCTCTTACTTATATGTATACACAAAAGGATGTAGAGGATCCTAATCCATTAATAAGAGCCTTGGCCATACGTACTATGGGTTATATTCAGGTCGAAAAGATTGTTGATGTACTCGTTGATCCACTCCGACACAGCTTAAAAGATAGAGATCCTTATGTAAGAAAGACAGCTGCTATATGCGTGGCCAAGCTATACATGTATGATAAAGTCCTGGTAGAGAGCGAGCATTTTGTTGACATGCTGAGAGATTTATTAGCTGACCCTAATCCGACAGTATGTGCATATTCCATATATAGTTACTCCTATGGTGTGAACTTATATTTTATCATAGGTAGTAGCTAGTGCCGTGGCAGCTTTAACGGAGATATCCGAACGATCTGATAACATCCAACTGCGACTCAATCATTCTACAGCAAGTAAGCTCGTAGCTGCTCTAGGAGAATGCTCAGAGTAAGTATCAAGGATAGCATTGTAATTGTAGTCGACTAGTTAATGATCAGGTTAGATGGGGACAGACTTATATACTGGAAGCACTCATGTACTATGTACCTCAGGATGCTGGAGATGCAGAAATGCTGGCTGAACGTATATCACCTCGTCTTCAGCATGCAAACTCAGCCGTTGTGCTTACGACAACCAAGGTCATTATGTATCTTATGAACTATATGAGTAATGAAGAGGAGATCAACCAGCTGTGTCGTAAACTGGCACCTCCATTAGGTATATATATATATATATATTACATCAAAGCAATTATTTTTTTTTATTTTATTCATGTTCCTTTGTTATAGTCACCTTACTCGCCTCTGGATATGAAGTACAATATGTGGCACTTCGCAACATACAGCTGATAATTCAAAGAAGACCAGAGATCTTAAAGAACGATATCAAAGTCTTTTTCTGTAAATATGACGATCCTATCTGTGTGAAGTTAGGAAAGTTAGAGATCATATTTAGATTAGCGAATGAGCGAAATGTTGATATGGTACTCCATGAACTGAAAGAGTAAGTCGCTTCATAATAAGAGAAATACGAGACATGAACCTCTTGATGATAGATATGCAGCAGAGGTAGATGTTGATTTTGTTCGAAAGGCGGTTAGAGCCATTGGTCGATTGGCTGTCAAGATTGAAACAGCAGCTGATAAATGTATTGCTGCCCTTTTGGAATTGATCCAAACCAAAGTAAACTATGTTGTTCAAGAGGCTATTATAGTCATTAGGGTAAAAACATAATTAAGCTACAGCAAAGGGATGACAAGAGGACTTATTAGAAATATAGGACATATTTAGAAAATACCCCAATCAATATGAAAGTATTATCTCTACATTATGTGAAAATTTGGATGACTTGGATGAGCCTGAAGCAAAGGCATCCATGATATGGATCATTGGACAGTATGCAGATAGAATTGAAAATGCTGATCAATTGTTGGATGACTTTTTATATACATTTCTTGAAGAACCTCATGAGGTAAAAAGAGACATGGCCACCACAGTACTGTGTATTGACATGGATATTGCGTAGGTACAATTGGCATTACTCACAGCAACAGTCAAGTTGTTTGTTCAGCGACCTACAGCTGGTCAAGATCTTGTGCCCAAGGTGTTGAAGTGGGCAACGGAGGAAGTGGATAATCCCGATTTACGAGATCGTGGTTACATATACTGGCGTCTGCTTTCCACAGATCCAGCTGCAGCTAAGGTAAGCAATATTCACTTGCATGATCCTCTTCGCAAACTAAATGACCATGATACATAGGCTGTCGTTTTATCCGACAAACCTGCCATCACGACAGAAAGCGATAATCTTGACCCTCACTTTTTGGATGAGCTATTACTCCATATTGGCTCTTTAGCCTCTGTTTATCACAAGAGTCCAACATCATTTATCAGTCGCTATAAGCCACGACACCTCATCCCATCTCCTGCACTTCAAAAACGATCCGAACAAACATATTTAACACAACAGCAACAACAGCAACAGCAACAGCAATCATGGACAATGCTTCAGCAACAAGAACCCTATCAACCTTCTCCCGTTCCACCCCAAGCACAACTCAATGATTGGAGTTATAATGCAGCTACAGGTGCACCTCGTATCGTGTCTTCACAGTCGAGTAATCCATACTCAATGGACTTGCTACAGTAAACTTTTTATTTCATTCTAGTCAAACTTGATGTATTCTTCCTTGACTTGAATCAAATAAAAAAGCGATGAAACTATTGTGGGTTTAGTATAAAACGCTTTCTTTTAAAAATAAAACTGACCTGCAACGAATAAGGGTGACATGAAAGGACCATTCAGTTTGCAGCCCTTAAAGACAAGTAACTCACCAGCATAGTGAGTCAAGGCAATGACATATGTCCAAATGGCGAGATTGTACATGCTAAAGAAAGAGAGATTAATTAGAATAAAAGCAAAAGTATTCTCTTACAATCTATGTTCAAGATGAAAAGCGGCATAGATGCGAATCATACTGACAGACCATGTCCAGGTAGCAAAGAGACGACCACTGAGTGGTGTGACTGAAATAGAGAATGAGCAAAGAGGAAACTAGGACGATGAAATAAAAAAGTTACCTTCATGAGGTTTATTGGCATAAAGGCGCTTCGTGAGCGTATCAGTGCAAAAGTTCTGAATAGAGTTGAAAATACCAAGAGCAGATGTAAACAGGAGCCATTTAGGCAAGTAGCCTTCAGGAAGAGTAGAAAAAATGTCAATAAATTGTCTATAAAAGGATTCCATAGTTCTAAAAAGAAATACAGAGAGCGTCGTGCCAACATCAATTCCCAGTTGATTCAAGTCGGACTGCAGATATGATATTATCTCTTCAAGCCGCGCTTTAGTTAAATTAATCTCCCGCAAATTATGCATCAAATGTTTGGAAAACCATTGCTCTTCCTGTTCAGTGTTTGGAGACTTCATGTTTATAAAGAATAAGCTTTGACATGTTTATTGAAAGAGTATAAAATAAAAAGAAAAATCAATATTTCGTCGACCCTTCTTTTTCGGCAATTACTGCCTCACTTCGAGCCTTTATGCTTCCGACCAAACATGCCGTTGATCTAGGGCTTGTTTTCTCTCGCTTTTCTCTCAATACAATACGCAACTCTTCAGTATTTCTTATCTCTTTTTTTTTTTTTTTTTTTTTTTTTTTTTTTTTTTTTTTTTACTTGATGCGATTTTCCAAATGGTCCAAACCTGCACTATTGGGTCCAAATCAGACCTTTACGCAGGTCAATACTCAAAGTCCTTGATCTGGTGGGCTTCCTTCCATAAAAGAATCAAATTGCCAAAAACAGGTATGTAATCAATTTTAGCTTTGACAGCCAAGTCTTATCTAACTGTTGTTTTAAAGAAGCCGAAAGTGGAAGCCCGCAAAGTTCCAAATGGAAAGAGAGAAAGTGCCTCTTGTAGTCTTTGGTGCGGAGATGTTTGGAAAAGACCTGAGAAAGCTGAAGGGAAACAGGCGCGGTGTTAGTGGTGTCTTTTGGCGAGCATTAAAAGGAAGAGAGACAGCTGGAGATCTCATCGTCGTTACAATTGATGAACACAAGGCTTCCAAAGTCTGCAATGCTTGTAGCAATTATCCTCTTACAAGAACGTGTGAATTGAAAGGCTGTAGTGCCCTGGTTTGTAGCACCTGCACGATATTATGGCAACGAGATGTCAACGCTTGTAAGAATATGCTGTCTATTTCTCTTTCGATTTGGGACGGAAGAGGTCGACCTTCCAAGTATAGAAGAAATTAAACGTTTTTTAAATCGCCGTAATGAACACGGTTTCCCTTTTAGGATAAAGATTGTTACAGGTAAAGAAGATGTCTGATAATTTTACTTGATCCAAAAAAAAAAAAGCTTTGATTTTTACTAAATCTTTGCATAGTACGAACATTAGTTCCATCTGACTGTAGAGAAATCGAATAATTACGTTTATTTTCCTTTTCTCCCTCTTTATGTTTCCTATGCTCTATATACTCCTCGTTTACATTCTACAATAATCTAGTCACACCATTCCGCGATGTGTCTCTCAATGATAAATAAACAATTGGTAATATTGACGAAGTCAAAGACGAAGGATGTGGTGATTCCTCGCCCATGATTTTCAAATAACAACATCCTCTTGTTTTATATTCAGCAAAGGATCTTGAACGTCTTCAAAAGAGAAACAATGAAGCACTTTTAATTTATATTACCAAGGATAGAACGTAGTTTTTAAGACTTTAACCACATCCTTTTGTCTTCTCTTTGCTAAAGCTACCAATCTTTTTTTTTCTTTGTTTGCATCATTTTGGCAAAAAAGGTATACAATGTGTGTATCATGACAAAATTAAAGTTGTTCGGAGAAAGAAATCAGTGGACAATTATGCGCGCGCACACTATAGATGAAGGAGATAAGGAGAAGGAAAGAGGGTGAGGTTAGGAATACAAAGAAAGGGGGAAAAAAAAGAGGGAGTTCGTTACTAGACAACTGTTGCCTAGTAACTTGTTTCTTAGTTAATATGGTTACCTATCATTTAAAGAGATGAAGTGTGCTGTCATGTTGTCAGACAAGATAAAAAGGTTGTATTGGAATACACTATAGAAAACTGCAACAATGCTTTAGCTTTTTTGTATTATATTTGGTATTATAGAACATGCAACATGGACATGATTTTCAACAAGCTTTTTTTTTTCATATGATTCCATGTTCACGTGAAAATATGTCAAAGTATCATGATAAATTCGAAATTTATCTCTTTTTGTCTTTTTTTCTTTTTCTTAAAAGAAATGTCCAACAATATGAATAAACATCGACACAATAAACCAGCTAGAACAGAACCATATCAAAAGCACAATAGTAGTAAATGGCAACAAATTGTAGTCGGAGCTAGTTCTGCAGCAGGAACAACTGCAGCTATTATTAGTGAAGAAAGTATGAAGTGTTTAAAATACTGTCTTTATTGGCTACAATATGCCATACAACATATTGAACAGCAAATGACATTAATCAAGAATTATTTGGTATCAGCAGCACAGTCTAATCGATTGTTAGCTACACCTCATCAAAGGACCACATCTTATCAAAGAAGCTCAGTGCTATCATCTATTAAAAGAGACATTGTCCATACACTAAGAAAAGTAGTTGAAGTCATTAGTAAATATGCTGGTGCATCTTTACCATCACAAGCAAGACAAACCGTTAGAGGATTTATTCTTAATTTACCAGAAAGATGGGTAAGATCAACTTTATTCTATACTATTCTGCAACTAACAATTTCATAGGCTACACTCAATGATATTCACTCAACAACCACCTCACCTGCTCTATCACCCATGCTATTACCCACATCTACCTTATCCTCACCAGGTCCAGGCACACCTGATCACAATAAACAAGAAGAGGCAGCGATCAAACTATTGACATTTGGTCAAGAATCTATTGAAATGCTGAACTCTGTAGAGACCATCTTTTCTGATACCGTCGATCGAGCTGAATTATGGATTGATCGACTAAAGATGGTGCCTGGAATAAATAGCTCTAGCACAACAACAGCAGAAATACCAGAGGACGTTAAATTGCCTCCTATTCGAAATTTAAAGCTTGATCATTAAAAAGCATATATATACTCTAATATTCTAAACTAGTTAAACATGTAATAAACACTTAAGCAATGTAGTATAACTACTATCCGTGCGCATACTAGTTAAACGCGTAGTGAACACCCTTTAAATACTGAGGTTTAAAACTGCTGCCATCAGGATTAAATGCTTCGTAACTAAGGTCAAATCTGTCATCTCCGTTAACATTAAGCCATCCACCGCCGGGAACAGTCAGAGTAAAGGAATCACTTTGGATACCATTGACTTTAGCATGAAACTAGGTTGTCATGTTGGTTTATGAATTTATATATGATAAAAGAGATACCTACTGCAAAATCAACGATATCTTCTTTATTGCCTGATTTGACACAATCATAGACTGTATACGGACAACAGGCACTTTCACCTGGTTTCAAATCCTCTCTCTTGAAACGCCTGTAGAAATTGTTTAGCTTTTGTACATTCTTTATTAATTTACTGTAACTTACTTGAATACGTTAGCACCAGTGTTCAATGGAAACTGCCAAATGAATAAGGAAGCATGCTTGGATGTATTATAAATACAAAAAGCAAAGGTATGATGAACAGCAATGACACACAAGAAAAGTAATAAAAAACGATGCATTTGAGTGTTTGGTTGGTTTATCATGGTTCAAAAGTTTATTAGTTATATCTGTTTTATGCCTCTTTGTTCGCTTTATTCGGAAAGTGTCATCTTTTTATTATATGCATTCTAAAGTTGTATGTGAGTAAAGTACAAAAATAATGAAATTTAATATTACTTCTGCATTCTGTATCCTCCTAGTAGCCACACGACTAGACTGTCTACCTGATAGACCCAAGCATTTCTCTAGATGAGGAGCATATCTTGTAGCTGATATTGACTTTTGACAGTTTACACATTCATAAAAGGGTAAAGTACTAGCATTATAACTTTTCCCCCAAATGTCCAGTCCAGGTTTTTTGACTTTATCATTTCATTAAGCTGCATTATAACAATTTCTTTATCTTTCACTTACCGTAATGCTTGCATCTAAGAACAAAAAGATCACTTAGAAAAAAAAATACATGTATATACAAACTTACTTTGTTTGGCATATTTGACAGATGCTATTTTCTTTTTTTATTTCTCGATGTGCATCCATGACAACGTTATAGATGCACTCGTTTATTAAATCTTCGGCCAATGCAAATGCCTGAGATATGATCAACGTGTGTCTGTTTCAAAATGTTTATAGTGATGTTTTTTTTTTTTTTTACCAGTGTTGCCTTTGAGGGTTTATGAGTATATTTCATATTCTTTTCCAAGTTGGCCTGAGCATGCTTTAGATCATCGATCGTATTTAGTTTGTCAGACAATAATCTCTTGAATAGACTATTTAGTATTAGACTAATGTTACGTAATGGTTCTTTTTATTACATATTGCCCGCTTCTTTATCGTTTTCCTTATTTGGCTGAACTGGCTTTTTACTGTTGTCATTCATCATATAAACAAGAAAAGGGAGAAAGAAGGAAAAAAAAAAAAGAAGAGGATGAATTTAGAAATGTCTTTTTATTTATTTGATTGGTTAAATTTATTATGATGATGATTTATTAGACATAGCTACTAAGTGGAATAGAAGAAGGTGGCTCTTGCTGCTTCTTTCCAAATTTGAACATTCGGCTGAATGACATTTTGAAATTATGATTTGATTTAGTACGAAGAGTACGCTTGTATTGATCAAGATAAGCAATTTGAGGCTTATTAAAAGCACCTCTTCTTTTTCTTCTAATATATTCGATGGCATCCAAGGGTTCCATACCAAATTCAATCAGTGCAATCGCTACCAACACAGGTGCTCGTCCCAATCCGGCCACACAGTGAACGGCAATTGTGACAGATTCCTGTTTACGTTCCTCGGTATCGATCAGGTGTAACCAGTCATGGACGACTTGAGCGGGAGGCTAAGGAATAATATCAATAAAAATAGAACTTATTATGATTATACTGCTACTTACAACGCCACCATCTTTAAAAGGCAGATCATGTACTTGAATGCCTTCTTGTTGTAATTGAGATGTATTATAAGTTGGTTGACAACATCGAACGATATGACGAACTTGATTTCGCTTGAATTCTTCAAGATAATAAGGTAGAGTGCTTTCAGTTGGACAGTCAAGAATGAGGAATTTAAGAGAGACAGATGGAACTTCGATCAGTGAGAGCATACGTCCGAGTGGAGATCCAGTACGTTGATTGACCATGGTTTATAATAGTAATTATCCGGGATCAGAGTCTTGAGGATATTGAGCAATGGTAAATGAAAATGCTGCACAGCCGCCGCAAAGTACGTTAGGAATCTGAGGTGTTAACAGTTGAAGGATATAATGCATAAGTTTATAAAGAAAAGAAATAGCTTTTTGACAAAGGAAAATAAAGAATAATATCTTTCTTTTTTCCTTTCTTCTATTCTTTTTTTTTGTGTGTTAAAGAAACAAAGATGTAAAAAAAAAAAATTTTTTTTTCGTTATCCTTCTTGCTTTATAAATAAAATTGAGTTAATTTTCATAAAATACCGCAGCAGATGATTGGCGGTTGATTCATCAAATGAGAGATCTAGTTCCATAAAAAGCATAAACACATTGTGTGCGCTATTTATCTCCAAAAGACCGCTGAGTCGAAATTGGAATTTCATGATCTGATTCAACAGTGTATTCTATATATGAAAAAGATGACTAGGTTTGATGCAATTAGTATCTTTTAGAATGTTATGCTTTGAATGCAATTTAAGCAACTGATGCATTCGTCATAAATCATCCAACTTTTTTTCGTTGTTGCATAATTTGTCTCCAAACAAATGTATTCAACTGCAACATAAAGTCAATTCTCAGAAAGCATAGAATAAAGCATTGGTTTCTTTTTAAAAGCGAAACATTGTCTTCTTTTTTTTTATGAAAAGATAAGCAGACAAGCGCACACTGACACACATGATCCACATGATAAGAAATCACTTGAAACTCATTGATATCATCTCTTGTGTAAATGAAGCAGTTTTATTTTATTTAAATAGACGCGTCAACGGTACCATACGTTTCATTGACTGGAGACCACATGTTATTGGACACATAGTCTATTAACTCTTCATGTGTGAGGCCCTTGAGTGTTTCATTCTCTGAGAGGCCTTCATGTATGGATTCTTCAATGACTGCAGTTGCGACTGCATTCGATACTTCACGGATACGGGCAAGTGACGGGTAAAGCCACTTTTGATGAATCTCTTCTGAAGTCAATGAATCAGCAAGTGCCTTAGACGCAACATAGATCATTTTATCAGAAATATACTTTGGTTGTGCTAGTACGGAGCCAAGACCTAAACCAGGAAATATATACATGTTGTTGCCTTGGCCAGGTATACAGACTTGGCCGGTGGATGGGATTGTATAACTAGGAAATGCAGTACCCGAAGCAAAGATCACTCGGTTTTCAGTAGCTTCCATTGCCTCTGCAAATGTACATTCGGCTTGTGTTGCTGGATTCGATAATGGAAAGACAATCGGCTGCTCATTCAGTTCGGCTAATCGTGTCAACGCTTGTTTGTGGAAGGCGCCTGGAATGGAAGAAAGACCGATGAGACTAGAATAAAAATATTAGACATATGACAAACATGTGTATATACGACAAAACTTACGCTGTGGGTTTGACATAGTTTATAATATCCATCAAATCCTTGAACTGCTGACCGGCATTATCTTGTCGTGCATAGTATACCTTATGTTGGGCAAGTCGATCACCTCGATCTAGTGTGACAAGACCCTATCATAAACTATGAGCAAAACAATATATATTTGTTTTTTCTCCGATTCTTACTTTGGAATCTACAATCCAAAACACTTTTCTTGCTTCTTCTTCTGTCATTCCAAGCTCGGCTTCAAAGTATGTCTGGATCTGACGAGCAACACCGATGGCTGCTGAACCTGCACCGTAAAAGACGATACGATGGTCACGAGGATCCACATGAGATTCTTGCTGTACTCGACGTATGGCATTGATAACACCTGAAAGGATGACAGCGCCTGTACCTTGAATATCGTCATTGAAACAGAGTAGTTTGTGTTGGTATTTCTCTAATAGACCAAACGCATGTTCACTAGACCAGTCTTCAAATTGAATGAGTAACTGAGGGTATACGGAATGAAGGGTTTCAAGTACAGTATCTACAATGCTATAAAACTGAATAAGGGGGTTAAGTTGTATAATTCTTAAATAGAATAAAATAACTTTACTTCATCATCACTGGGACGTGGTTTACGAAGGCCTAAGTAAAATTCATCGTTGCGTAATTTCTCGTTATTGGTGCCCAAGTCTAGTACAATAGGCAGCGTACGACGGGGATCAATGCCAGCACCAGCAACGTACAACTGAAGCTTGCCGATACTGATACCAATACCGTTTGAGCCAAGATCGCCTAGACCAAGAATACGTGAGCCGTCTGTGATGACTGCGATTTCAGGGTCAAAATTAGGCACAGGCTGGTAATTGAGAATGACTTCCTTTAGGTTATTCAAATCCGTAGAGTCGATGTACAGACCGTCGGGCATACCAGGAGCAGCAAGGAAAGGATAGATGTTGGAATACTCGATGCATGCAGTGCCTACTGTAGGCGTATAGATAATGGGAGCAAATTCTTGCAAATCATCCATGATCAATTTATAGAACAGTCGAGTATTGGATGATCGCAACTGGGCCAAGAAAATGTATTTTTCTAGAGGAGTCGATTTTGATCGCACTTGTCGAAGAGCACGGCGTCTTTGGATGTCCAATGTTTCCACACGAGAAGGTAATAGACCGGTAAGGCCAAGGGCTTTACGCTTAGAGTATTCAGTGGCAGTGCCTACAGGTAAAAGGGCAAGGTAAATAAACAACAGATATCAATTGAACTTTTTCTACCTTCGTTGTCATAACCTGACATGGCTGTAGGAATTGTAGCAACAGATGGAGACATAATAAATATGGATAAGAAAGGGTTTAAAAATAAGGTAGGACTCTATTGAACAAAGAGAGCCTTTTTATATCTTTTAATTAAGCATCAGCCTGATTCCAACCAATACTGAATTAGATTTCCCTGAATCAATGCGAGCCTTGGATAAATGAACAAAATGGGATATTATAACATGTCTACTCCCCCCCCCAATCTTTTTTTTTTCTGTACTTTCTATTGAAATGATCATGGATTTCAATTGCGTAATTCTGTTATAAAAGTAAAAATGACTAAGACCGGGAGGACTGCTGGTACCCTTTGTTGTCAGTGGCGTGTTCCAAAGTAAGTTGCACACACTATTAACAAAAAAGGGAGATCATCCACGGATCATTCCGGTGACTCCTGAATTATTTATTTCATATCTGATATCATTCAGGAAAGAGAGAATAATATCAGGCTATATCCACATGTTTAGCATCATTCTCTCTCTCTCTCTCTCTGCCTTTTCTTTGTAATTGTCCCTTTGCAGAAAAATAATAAAGAGGTTAAACTGAGCTCTAAATTGACCCCAAAACCTATTTCAGCAGTTTACAACTCAAAGCCGATATTTCCCACACCCCACATTTTGTATTATTTCCTACAATCCTCACTGTATATTTGAGAGTCTCACCAAACTTCAGGTATATCCCTCCCCTTCTGTTGAATTGCCCTACTTAAGAAACAAGTTGATTCATTCATACAGTTGAGTATGAAGCTACTGTTTTTACCAATTGCGTATCATTCAATGAGGGTTGTCTGTTTTTATGATCGCTGTCTAAATCACGAAATTATTTTTTACTGCAATAGCAAGAGAGGGTTGGTGTTGTTTTTGGAAATGTCGCTGTTTAGCGTGCCACAAATGTAAAAATACTATGTAGACACAAAAAGGGGTATATCTAGGAAATGGTCATGGTACCCTTATGTTTACTAATAAATATACGGAGATAGTAAGCGTGGTCGTGCTTTATGCTACTCTATGCAATTCTTTCTCGTATCAATTATGTTTATTATACTTGAACTTTACTCAGAAAGTTACAAGTCAAAAGTGTACAACAAAGGCTATATACATGTAGAATTTATTAAAAAGCGAATAATATGTGCTATACTCCCTTTGTATGCTTGTGTTATGTTTCAAATTGACAAAAAGGACACTTCGTAAAGAAGAAGAAGACAGTATCATGCTTGATCCCGATGAAATCACCTGTTTAAAGGATATCAGATAAGGGGCAAAGTAGACTCTGTAACTGAGTTGATAATGCCAAGAATAGCATTGCATTCATCATAAGGAAAGCTCATTATAAAGCCGTGTCCAAAAGTGGCATGAGTTCTTTTAAGAAAAGAGATAAGATACGCTTTTTTCAGAAATCATTCGCACACATTACAAGATCAATAACAATTAAACACTTTATGTCTTTTTTATTATTCAAAAGACAACAATTAATTCATAAAATGAGCTTGATATTTTTGAGAAAAGATGAATGTGGTCAAGGCTTTATAACAAAATAAAAGATCTGACCTTGACTTCTCTTTTTCTTTTCTTCTTTGGACCAAAAAGTAAGGCCAGCTCCAGCTAGCCCTAAGGTATGTTATATTATTTACTCTTGTAAGAAGCTATTATGTAGTGATATAGATCAAAATCGAAGCTAACTCGGTGTTAGCTGGGGATAGCTTGGTTCTTATCAAGCTTTGATCCCATCCATTCTCTTTCTTGCCCTCTCTCTCTCGCTCTCTTTTTTTCTTCGCTTGTCCGGGCCAGTTATCGCTGGCCCATCCATGGTGCACTTCCGGTAAGATATTGATTACTTCTTTATAACTTTACTCACTTTTATTACTTCTCTTTTTTTCTCTTATAAACTCTCCTTTTTATAATGTAAGTATTTAATATGAATTTAATAACTGGTTTACAAATCATTTCTTTACTCATCCTTTTGCTTCTGATGGGCTCTCTTTTATTATCATTTGTTGTCTGAAATTATCATTTTTTTTTATCAGTGTGCGAATAATTTGTGAATAAAGTGTAATAGAGGCCCGATCACTACCCGACACTACACATACCATTGTGAATGGTTTTTTATTCAGGTCTATAGTCCCCAGTTTTACATCGCATCAAACAATGCTTTCATTAATACTCTTTTTGCCAAGGTTTGAGATAGTTGATTCAGGCAACAAAAAGGTGTGGCACTTTTAGTGAGATGGATCATTATAATGAGTCGGATATAATCTTTAGTAGAGCATACATTTCTACTTTACTATCGCATTGGATGATATGCTAATTTTCAATAAAAACTGCTCATTACCATTAAATATTTCATAAGTTCTATCCGTTTGGATGCTCATACCTCTTTGGAAACAAAGGTAAATATTATAAGGAAGGGGGCTTCCATTATTGAACAATCTGCAACTTCAGAATATGGGTGGGGCGCGCAACTTTGATTTGAAAAAGAGTGTAGGGAAAAAAATCATTTTATATCACTGTCTTTTGTATAAATGTCACTCATGTTGAAATCAGCATGGACTTTTACTTTTAAACAAGCAGCGATCCGATGTCAACTTCAATCAACACAAAAGACTTTACAACTTCCTTTGATTCCCATACGATGTCTGCATTTGTCCCAGTCTATTTTTCAGAATCTGACTGATCTCCAACCAAACCAACAACCAAAGAGGCAGCCGAGCAAACAACCAAAGAAAAAAGATCAAAAGCAACAGAAATATAAACAAAAGAAACAGGAACAACAGGATCAAAAGCACCAGAATCAGGACCAAATGAAACAGGAGCAACAAGTTCAAAATAGCAAGCAAGAGTCACAGGACACACCTGTTGACCAAGAGATTGAACTTTTATCAAGATATGCAAAGGAGAGGGACTTTATATCTGCCAGAAGGTTTTATGAACGTCTGCGCTCACGTGGTGTCCAGATCCCAGCTAATGTTCATGCTGAGTATTTCCTCTGCTTACCGGCCAGCTACAATTATGATAAACTCTGGACCCTGTATGAGGATATTAAGCGTGAAGGTATGGAAAGGAATAGGTATTTTTACAACACCCTGATAGCCAAATTTGGTCGATTAAAACGCCCAAAGGATGCTATTGCAATCTTTGAGGACATGAAAAAGTCGGGTATAATGCCAAACAAGAATACTTACGCTTCTGTGATCTCCGCTTGTGTCAGAAGCAAGGCGCAAAACAGCGCAATGCGTTTCTTTGACGAAATGAAGGAGGCAGGCAAGATCAGCCCACCAGCGATCAATACGATGATGAAGTTTTATCTTCGATACAAATCAGATAAACAAAAGGCACTCGAGTGCTATCAGCTGCTTGAAAAAGCGGGTATGTTGCCCAACGTACATACTTATAGATTGCTCTTGGAAATACATGCTTATTATCGACCGTATGATATGCAAAAAGCCAAGGATATACTACGTGAAATGGAGCAACGTAATGTCACGCCTGACGCAAGACATTATGTCGTCTTGATCAACTCTTATGGTAACCGTCAACGTGACCTCTCGTCTGCCGTAAAAATATATGATTCTATGATAGCAGGCGGTATTGAGCCTGACGACAATATGTATCAAGTGATGGCCCTTATTTATTCCAAACATGGCGATACAGAAAAAGCAAACGAGTTTCGTTATAAGATAGGATAACGGCATAGTTTATCATTATAGAACTTTATCTGAATCACATTAGATAAAGCATATATACCGTCTTGTTATTTGAACCATAATAAAAGAATAAGCAAAATGTCAAATATGATAATCTCTAGTACTCTTGTAGACATTCATTCAGACTCAAAATATAATCAGTATATTCCACGACAATAAGCCTACACTATGTTGTATAGATCACAAGAGAGACAGAGAGAGCAAGATAGCAAAAAGTTTAACTCATACATCATCGGCTCTTTATGTGACTTATCATCAATGCAAGTTGAGATAGTTGGCCAATAGACTTGTCTACTGAGGCCAATAAAAACCCCACTTGATTTTCCTGCATAAAACCAGATTTTTGTGCAATTTTTTTCCCTTGTATATTTATTTACCATTAGCAGATTGCATCTAGAAGAAAAGCAATGAAAATATATAGAGCAGAAACAGGACAACAAGTCAATTTACAGTCAACTAAAGACATTACTTTGTAAAAATGACACCCTTCTTTTTTTTTTTTTCTATTCTAATGACGAGATTGCTTATATACAAATATATTCTCTAGGTTAAATGACTTGAAACTCGAGTTAGAGCGTAGTATAGGTGTACCTATGCAAAGTCAAATATTGATGACAAGTTTTGGAACACAAGTGAAAGAGAGTAATTTAAAAGAAATACTAGAGGCAACAGACCAAGTAAGCTCGAGAAATACTTACGGCTTTTATCTTTACTTAAACAATTCAATAATATAGAGTGAATACATTTTATTTTGTTATGATCGACAATATCTTGACGCTCTTCCAGAAGAAATATCAAATCTATTAGATGTAGAGACTCCTAAATTGGAACCAAGAATACCTGCATTTGATGGTAATAAACCGATGTGTATGTTTCCCTTGGAAACTAACTAATCCATCATTAAAAGGCAGTGAACCATTAAAATCAATAGAAAAGTCATTAAAGAGCCGTACAGTCTCCCAAAGTTGTGAATCATATTTATCATTGTTCACAAGTTTTGATGATTACAGTCAGGTTAGATACATAAAGAATATGATCCCTGCCTTCACTCGATGATGACTTCCGTATGATACTAAACATTTTTTATATGTAGTCGCTTATCAAGACATCAGCAACGCATACACAGCTTGCGAAAGTATTAGTGGATGAGCAAAAGTTACAACGAATGGCATTAAATGTAGCCATGACCAACTTGGAAGCACACAATAAATCAATCAATACGAATGTCAAGGCCTTTGTCGCCGCAGCAGAGAAAGAAAGAACGAGGCAGTCAGCATTGATCCAGTCTTTACAGAATGACCTTGAAATACTAAAGCATGTTCGTATTCATCCAACGATTTTGCATCAATTAAATCTCTCGCATAAAGGCAAAGAAAAATTGATTGATTTTGTGGATCAAGCATATATTGAAAAAGTGAGAATTGATACAGTCAAATTATGTGATTTCTTGTCACAAGAGATAAGGGACATGTTGGACAAAGTAGCTGAGCTTGAACAGTGCGAACAAGAGGTTTTGACAGACATTGCCAACAAGAACAATTTGCATATTTTGGATGCAACTTTGGCAGATATACAACAGCTTTATAAAAAGGCGCAATATTTAAAAGATACAAGAAAAAGAGATATAGGAAGAGTATCTGATAAGATAGCAGGCATGCTTAATATACCCATCACAAACCTATTTGCATCACTTTCTATTCAAAATTCATCACAACAACAACAACAAACAAATAACAAAATATCGCATGACTCTAAAAAGACATTAGACTCCTTTCGTCATCTAGCTGAATATCATATTCAAAACTATTTACCTCAATTAGCCAGCTATGAACAGTTCATACGTCAAAAAGTGACGACATTGGCTATATCCAAGAGAAACTCAATACAGGAATTCATAAAGTATATGAACGCAGTATCACAAATTCAAAGTGAGATTGCTTCTATAGAACCACGATTGAATTCAGCAAAAGATTACCTGGATGAGTTTAAGAAAAAATACGAAACGTATGATCTTGGAAGCGTTCGAGATATATTGTTTGGTTATGTAAGAGAGATCATATCCAATATGCCATCATTTACTAATTTTCATGCAGGGCGCTTTAATGATTGAAATAGTGCGTAGAAGAGAGTATGTTCAGTTGTTGGCTGAAAATGCAACACTATTAGCAGATGTCATGTCAAGATATAGAAACGAGGAAGAACAAAGAAGAGATTTTTTTAGACGAAAGATATCCAAGATACTTCCTCTCAAGATGTCAAGTAAGTAAATATAAAAAACAATAGTTCTGACTGTCTTATTCATTACTTGCCCTTCATATATAAATATATAGTCATGGATGATTCACCTCCGCAATGTGAAATTACAGCGAATATACCACCTGTGACGGATACGACACTTCAAAAGAAAGATATTATAGGTAAACTATTCTTTTGATAGTCGACATTCATGTCTCAGTCTGTATAATAGACTTTATTTCGCTTTTGGGACAAGCGTATGCTCAATCACCCTCATATAATCGACGTCCGCTTAATGGCAGCAAATCTTTAAAACGATTGATCACACAACAGACCAGCGAAGACGAAAAGCTTTATAGTGTTCTCAAATTGATGTATAAACAACTAGATTCCCTTAAAGCCGACTTTTTAAAGAATATAGAATCTGACTGTAATTGAGTTTTAGTTTTTGAATAATAGTCATGATATTTACTTTATTACGTAGTACTTGGATCTGGAAGTATTGATTCGGTAAGGACAAAGAATGCATCAAAGAGAGAGGACAAAGGTATGTTTTACAATCATCTAAAAGGGAAGCCAACCATTAAGCTGCTGTACTTAGAGAGTCAAGTCTTATCCGATGACGAGAAAAAGGTAATAAATAAAAGATAAAGGAAAATACCAATACCTTTTCTGTGTAGATCTATGAAGCAAAGATTCAAACCTTAGAACGAACTCTCCAATTACGTAGTGAGAGTAAATATAGTACCTCTTACTCACTTGTCAGCAATGATACAGCATCAGAGGAGACGAAATCAAAATTGATAGATACAGAAAAAAGACTATTAGAGATGAAGGATACCAATGAACGGCAAAAGCAAGAGATTGACGAATTGAAAAAAGCATTACAAAAGGTATGCAGACATATTAAAAAAAAAACACTTGCTTATGACGTTGTGTAGTTGGAACAAGAAAAGAATCAATGTGAAAATGAAAAGGAAGATCAAAGGCTTCAAATTCAAGAGCTAGAGCAACTTTTGGAAGAAGAAAGACAAACCTATGAGCATAACCGACAAAGTGTAAATAGTGTGACTAGATAAAGCATAAACCCATAACTTATCTTGTGTTCCTTAGTTGCTGAATGAGGCCAAGATTAAAGACAATCTAGCAGATATCCGTATAGCCGGCCTTGAGGAAGATTGGAAAGGTAAAATAAGTGATTTGCAACGTGCTCTGGAAGAAGAAAGACGCACTCTTAATGAACTCCGTCTTCGACACGACGCAGAAATAAGTGACCTTAGATTTGAGCATGATACCCGACTTCGTGAAAAAGTGGAAGCGATTAATAATGAAAAGCGCGAGCTTGCATTACTTGTTGATCAACTGCGCGAGGATTTAGCGTCGGTTAATCAGTCATTAGAAGAGGAGCGGGAAAAGTATGAGGAGCGTTTGACTGAGCTACAGACAGAAATTGCAGAAAGTGAAAGAGCAAAAGATGAAATCAAGCTTCTTCAGCAACAAACAAGAATGATGGTAAATAGAGCTCAAGAGGATTGGACGATGAAGAACGAAGAGTTGAAGAGGATTAAAGAGGAGCAAACGGTAGTGAAGTCTGCAATTGCAGAACTCTTATCGAGGTATATGGGTGAAGGTGCACAAATTACGGAAAATACCGATCTCGAGCCTATCATTCGTGCTTTCCAGCAAAATTTGGATCAGTTCACTGCACAAGCTAACTTGACACAAGAGGTGTGACCAATTTTTTTTAATATTCCTCTTAAAATTAATCGCTTTTGTATAGAATTATGAGAATTTGGAACAAGAAGCGGCTGATTTAAATCAAAGGTATCAAGAGTTATTAGAGACACATCAGGAATGGAGACCAATCGCTATTGGTATGGCTGAAAAATTGGAGGACTATCGCAAGATGATGTTGTATGAGATTATCAATCAGTTCCAGATACCCGCTGATGAGGCTGAGCTCAACATATTGTCCAGAAAGATAACACCAAGTGAAGATGATGCTGCCATGTGGAACGAAATCCTTCAGTTGGCATCGTCCATTGATCACCAAAATATCACCAGGCGACTTCGTAAGCGCGTGAAAGAAGTTCATGAATTGGCAAGACAGTACAAGAAGGACTACAAAGAATTGAAAGGTATAAAAAGAAATCTCACACATCGAATAACGAGTATCTAATCGTATAAACAAAAAGAAAAATATATAAAATTATCAGCTAAATTAAGTGAAAAGATTTCCTTTAGAAAGTAAGCAAAAGAAAAGCTTTCTTGCAAGAATCATTAACATAGGATCAAATAGCTTCAAAGTAGGTGACATCGCTCTGTTCTTACCCACACGTAACTCGGGCGGAAAACCATGGGCAGCTTTCAACATTGGATCACCTTATTATTTTCTATCACCTACTGGTGCCACCACATTCACCACGAGCGGCTCAGAATGGATCGTGGCCCGAATCACACATATTACCGAGCATATCGTGGACGAGAGTGATCCTAATCCTTATGGATTAGCACCGCAAGTGAAGTATTATGAGTTAGAGGTAGAATGTTGGAAAAATCAAAAAGCAAGTAATAAAAAGAAGCCAAACTTCATCGACTCAGGACTAGCCTCTATTCCTGTTGATAACCGTAAAAGACCCTCCTTTATGGCATCTTCATCCAACATCGTCCACAGTACATCTCCTCCTCATGATGCACTAAAACGAAGGCGCAGTGCAACAGGTGTTTAATATAATATATATATATATACCCCTTTCTTTATTGATAAAAATAAACTTGTCTTATTATTATATCTACATAGTATCTTTTCTTATAACATCACGTTGCATATCAGCAAAGTTACTTGTTTTACCATGAACACTGTGTTCCAGTTTTAACAATTCTGCCACAAACCCAATATTGGGTGATACTCCAGGCCGTTCCTTGACAATAAGTTGGTAAGCTCTTTTCAAAGTCCACTTTTCAGAGAGAACGAGGTATGCTAAGATGACAGCGACTGATCTTGACTTGCCTGCTTTACAATGCACATAGACCGGTTCATGATGTCGTCTTGCGGTATCTATACAAAACAGATGAGGAAAGGGAAGCTATAAGCAACAGACAAGCCCACAGAAGAAAAAAAAAATTACTGATAACTTGTACGGCCGTCCGCAGCGTGTCTTGAACATTTTTCATTTCCACCATGTCTCTTGCTGGTATCTTGCAGTAGACAAAAGATTCCTTTAGTCCAGGTATATCATCATCACATTCTTCGGCCATATTCAAGATTCTCCGGATTGATCTTGATTTAAGTATGTCCAGTTGCTCTGGTGATGTAATTTCAGATCCAAGGTATAAAAAATTGGACACGACCTCTGTGATGATGAATGCATCATCAGCCATGGTAACTTCCTCCTTGGTTTTGTCCTGTTGAGCACGCCTTGAGTTAGAGTGACGCCTTGTGTCTAGACTAAACAGACTTGCTCTTCTCTGCATCGGAGTGCCACTTTCTTTGGTAGGCGTGCTTTTTGAGAAGGCAGGTGAAGGTGAATCTGAGAGATACTTGCCCTGTGTATCCCAATCTCTAAAAGCAGAAAATCCGTGATGAAGCCAGTATACATTTTTTGATGACCCACTATTGAGTATAACACTCATCAGAGTCCAACATGTACTAGAATCCACCATATGATCATCATATACGACTACAGTAGCCTCCTTTGGTAGCAACACATAGTCTCCGCTGAACTGATCAATCCATTGCTTAAAGTAATTAATACCTTCGTGTGTCGTAATAAAGTTCTCCAAGTTGAAGTTCTGAGCCACATTACCTCGACGTTGGTATCTTTTGATGAGTAAAGTAGGTAGATCCAAATTAATTGAATGACGGATATGAGACTTTTCAAAGTGAACAAGTGGTCGCATATCAATCATGAGTGGAGGTGGTATATGATTGAGTTTGTTTCCTAATTCAGCTGGTTCTATGGGCTTTGCAGCTAGACAGTGATCGTTTATGCTGGATGACTGTAAAGTAGAAGAAAGGGTGTCAAGTGCATCATGATTATCATACGCCATTATTTTCTTTTCTTGATTCAATACAAAGAATAATAATAAAAAAATAACTACGTAAACACTAGAAAGAAAATAAAAGAAAAGAAAAGAAAAGAAAAATGAACGCTCAAGTGACAAAGAGAAACCCAAAAAATATGGTAAAACAAGATATAAATATATCCTAGATATATTTTTAGAATTGGAGTAAATTGCGTATAAATATATATTGCTTTTATTTTAAGAAATGGGAGGAACATTGGTTGTGTTGGAAGCCGACGGTGCATGATTTTGGTTATGCTGTTGAGCAACTTTAAGCTGTTCACGTAAATCAGTAATCTTGTTGGTCTGTTTTTTTACTAGCTCCATCAATTGCTCTGTACGTATTTGGTATTGCTTTAGTAGCTGTTTAGTATGTTGTAATTCATTTGAAAGATTTTGAACATAATCGTCATCTATGCTTGATGATGAAGCCGTAGTGACTGTAGACTATAATATGACATGTATGTGTAACAACAGAAGAAAGAAATGGTTATTATTATCAGATTGGCCTGCCCCCCTACTTCCTTTCTCTCTTTTTGTTATCAAACAAAACTTACAGTGGGTGTTTGATAGGTATTTGCCGCGGTGGTAGTAGCGGTGGTATATTCCATATTGGTATTGGTTGTGTTATTGGTTGGATCAAAGAAGAAGTCTACCGGTGGATGGTATATATTAGTTGCTTGATCATTGTTATTATTGCTGTTATATCGTATGACATAAGGTTGTTGTTGCTGCTGTTGCTGTTGTTGTGGATAATGTATATTAAATGATTGGGTATTACTTGACGAAGAGGAAGATGCTGCTGTGTAATAGGGTGTCTCCATCTAGATTCTTGTAAGAAAACAAAGAAAAAACGAAAAGGAAGGAAAAAAGAAGAGTGAGAGATATTAAAAGAAAGCTCCCAGTTACACAACAATTACTCATAGCAACTGCGCTTCCGGACTGCATACAGCATCCGTTACTATAGAATATGCCCTCTACTTTAACTAAAGTAAAAAGGAATAAACGGTATTATCAAAAGATGATGCAAGAAAATTATATAATACATCACTCATTCCTTATTGATTTGCCCTGATGAAACAACGAGAAAAGGGAAAAAGGTCATTGATACATTCAAATTAAAACTCCATTGAAACTTTATTTCAGTTTGACACACACATTATCTGTATGAACTCACAGGTTGTGGTAACCTTGACAATAGAAAGGCTCGATAATCATTTTCTATTTTTATGCTTAGCATGCCTATAAATATACTCTTTCCTTTTCCTTCTTTTACTAGTTACCTGGTTGCGTTGGTGGGGTATCTAATCGCTTTGAAAAATATTTTTCTTTATGATTACTCTGTCCTTGTGTCTGGTGGTGGTGGCTTTTGCTGAGCAATTGAAACCTTCCTTCTACGACGATCGAATTCTTCCTTCGTTCCTGTATGGTTGCCAAGAGCCGCCTTGCTGAATCAGTCACAGACTTCTAAAACGAGCATCAGTCATGTTGTCACAACAGTATGCCATGATCTACCTTTGTCTCTCGACGCTGCCCCTTCTCCTGGTGACTCGTACGAGTGGCATTATTTTTAATTCGTGTCACCGTGTCTATTGGTTGCCTGTGTTGCTCCATTTCAAATGACCCTCTTTTCCGTTGAGGACACTCTATAATATTGGATGACCGCCTGGCAAGAATACTTTTGACTCTATCATTTTCTACTGCCTTGATGCTAGTATTGGTTATCTTTTTTTGTAATTCTTCTAATCGTTTGTTAGGTATCTTTCTTTGCGTTTCCTGCATTCGTTCATCACGATATGGTTTACTATGATCCTTGAGTTTTCATATGAAAACGATGTATGAAATTATTACCTAATTGCAGATGTATTTATAGGCGTATGAGTATAATCATCCATTAAAACTGAATGGTTATCAATAAAGTCTTTAAGGTCATTTGATTCCAAATCCAGGCATTCTACATCACTTTCACCTAAAATAAAAACAGACATCAACATCAACCATTTACAGCGTTCAGAGCTTACCGCTACTAATCTTTTTAAACAACATGACACTTTCACACCTTGAAAGTGCTCTTTCATAACACACTGATGGAGCTGGTGTAACTAACTGACGGCGAACATGTTTCCACTCATCATCATCCACACTTTCAAGGTCAATGACTTTACTTTTATTATAAAAACGCTGCAAGTCAACTAGATCGTCCTCAAAATCAAAGGAAACAGTACTCATGAAAGAATAAAAAGAAAAGAAAGAAAAAAAGAGAGGTATCATGCATCTCATTTTTATTTCCAGAATTAGTACCAAATGTCAACAGTAACTCCTACTTTTTGTTTTACATTTTATGTGATGCAGATCGTATATTCAACCGAGGTCATTCTTTCATGTCTTTGTGTCCTTTTTTTTTTTAAGAAAAAATTGTATCATTGTCTGTCTAAAGTAGAGACACAAAGGAACCATCGACAAGTAGAAAAACCGCGCGTTCAGAAAGATAGGCCCCCCCCTTGATGTTTATGGCGATTATCCTGCCCATACCTCCGTTTTTTAAGCATTGTTCCTTTAGTGGATGTTTATGCAATACTAACCCTAATATGGCATTCAGGCGAAATTTTTGAAGGTGATTTTATATGTGGCCACCATTCTACTGAATCTCAATATCTTGGGGCCATATGAGTTATGGCCCCAGTAAGACAAAGACATAATAATGCTTCAAAAACGATTCTGATGAGCATAATACTGTTTAATAGAGCTCAGTAGTTTAGAAGAGCTCACTTTTTTTTCCCTTATAAATGATTTCATGATTGGAAATTAATCAGTTCACCGATTTATGGTCCGTCTAAACTACTTTCCCTAAGGATGGTGGAAAAGGACCGTCCGCAATCGAATAGCCAGTTTTGGTAAATAGTTCATCGGTCTACATTGATTGATATCGTTACAAATTGGCTAAAAGAAATAGGAAGCTTTTAAAGAGATCAAGCTAAAAAAGAAATAATAGATATCATGGTCACTTATTGCATTATGAAAAAATAAGGCTGTGAAACGATACTTTTTCTTTACGCAATAGATATTCTTTGATGACCAAAATAAAATCTCATTCAGTGCCAACGACGCCTTTATTACAAAATCACTTTGACGTTTTGTCTCCAACAACAAAGAGTTCAATAAAAAAGAATAGAAAGAATAGTAAAAAGAAGAAAGCACAGCATAAAAGTGATGAAGAACCATCAGAACAGACAAATGAACAACAACAACAACAACAAGAGCCATTACAGCCGATTTCATTCTTGGAATACTTGAAGGATGAGCTGACAGTGGCTGATTTCGATAGTGCACAAGAACTGAAGAGAGAGAGAGTAACCAATTTCTTGGGTGTACCTGGTGCAATAGAAAAGGTAATAAAACTATAGCATGGACTGATAACTGAGCCTGATATGATAGTTGATGGGATTTGGGATATTCGTATGTTTTGATTCTTTCTTATATACCTTTACTATACTTCCTTTACGATTCTGCTTGGCCTTTTATCATTTTATCATCTTTATCATTCACAACACAAGAGCATTTATTCTAGGACAAAAAGAAAGGTAAAGTCAGAATCTATTGTATGTCTATGCTAACAGAATATCTAGTTATACGCGATTACGGCCTTCTCAAAAATGCGATCTACTCAAAGGATTCCTTGTGATGATTACTTGTGTCTTCATGAACATCTTTGATCCTTCTCGAGTCTATCATTCCATTCGGGGTCAAGCTGTATTGAAACTCTATGTTATATTGAACGTTCTGGAAATTTGTGATAAATTATGCTGTTCTTTAGGTGTTGATGTGTTGGATGCCTTGTTTTCTAAATCTACCTTGGGTAATTCGCCACAGGACATCAAAGGTGCTGCTTATGCCAGAAGACAGCTTAGACCAATCACTTTTTTTATTCTGGCAGCAGGCTATATGGGTAAGTGATGAGACCTTTCAAAAAGAAAAAAAAAAAAAAACACTAAACTAC
This sequence comes from Rhizopus sp. PT2906, assembly GCA_025529335.1. NCBI lineage: Eukaryota > Fungi > Mucoromycota > Mucoromycetes > Mucorales > Rhizopodaceae > Rhizopus > Rhizopus sp. PT2906. The sequence continues at coordinate 45,015 of JAMYHX010000101.1, forward strand.
TGGAACTAGTTATGCATACCCTTATCCTCTTCTTTCAAATGATAACTCTAAATGTGGCCATCAACTTTTACTCGAATGCTTTACTTTCTTTACTCATCTCGAACCAGTTTGTCGAAATCAAACAATCTGTATTCAAACGATTTGAGAAAGAAAACCTCTTTCAATTGACCTGCAGTGGTAATAAAAGAAAAAATAGGATATAATGATGTTGTTAACATTTGTATGTAGATATTGTCGAAAGGTTTCAGCAATCCGCTTTTCTATTTATCATCACCTTACGTAATGTGATTGAGCTATCCGAATCAGGACCTTCATCTATCTTACCATCTACGTTCGTGCCTCTGTTCAAACTGCCTGCATCTACGTCACTCAACACACTAATGACACCAGTCGTCATGGTGATTACTTCAGAATTGCTTGTAGATTGGCTAAAGCATGCATTCATTACCAAGTTCAATCAGATACGACCCTCAATCTATGGGAAATACATTGACATCTTATGTAAAGATCTTGTCATTGGAAGTCCTGGTCGAATGACAGGTAAACACCATGCCTTTGTGGATCAATCACCAGTCGTATCACGAAGGATTGGATTTCCTGTGCTTCCACTGGCATGTTTGGTAAGTATTTTTTATTTGCTATACCATTCATTGATTATTCATGTCCCGTCCAGTATATTCGTATGATGCAGCAAATACTACCAATGATGTTTATGTCACAAGGCGGAAACGGAACAACAGCTGCCTCAGTCATTATATCAAGCATTCTTCATTATCAGAATGTGCTAAGTCAATATTTACCTGTACGGTTTCAGTTAATCTTGGTCTCTATGGTAAACTCAGGTTGGCTAGAGCATGTATTGGATCAATTAATTCGATTTGTGATTTGGACCTTATTTGTGTGCGTCTTGGCCATTGTGTAAGTTGGTTCCATCATTTCAAAACAGAACATTAACCGTTATATTAGTCTACTCGCTTTGAAGGTAGTCGTTGGTATGAATTTATTAGGATATGCGTATAAACGATATTTAAGTATGGAAGAACGAGATAAAGCAGAGATAAAAAAGGATCAAGAAGTAAAGGAGATGAGTAAAGAAGAAAATGAATATCGCAAGTCAGTGAATGAATACTTGAGTCAGCCCGAGGATCATTTACTTTCAAAGCCTATTAAATATACCTTAGAGACTGTGGATCGGTTTTCGATGGTGAAGAGTCGAATTCCTTGAAAAATGATAAATAAATGACATTCAATGCATAACAATATAATATATATATCACCCTTTTTTTTTTTCTTGGATGACTGTATATAAACTGTGCCTTTTCTTTGTTGTTGCCATATTTTTCGTTTCTTCTTCGTCAACATTTGTATTTTTTATGGTGTGCAGAACATTTCTCTCTCTCTCTTTTTTTTGTTCCTCTTTACCATTCATCTATATTTTTTTTTTTTAAAAAAAAAATCATTCTCAAACCCTTAAATATCAAAGACTTTAAGTTGTATCGGTCAGCCTCTTTTGTCTTTTGATATTCCACTTTTTTAAATCCATAGCCGCATTTTTACTTCTCGCTCCTTATCTGTGAGCTTGTGACTTTGTCTGTTTCATAAACACTTTTAACAAGTCTCACCTCTACCAATAGTTTTTGTCTCAGGGTAAAAAATCCTAAAATGTACAAGTTCTATTCCCGATAACTCTAGTTTCAGGGATAAAGAACACCCTGACTAGTCAATTTCATATAGAAAAATATACAGTCTTATTGTATATAACTTTACTACTGAGAAAAGGGAAAAGGGAATACCAAGATAGAGAGAGAGAAGCAGGCAAAAGATTAGTGAAAACATCTTAACGTGGCAGGTTACATTAGGGGCACCTTCTGTTTCTATTTATTGAAAAGATCAAAGGCTATTTAATTATGTGTAACATATATAATTAACAGCTCATTAAATTTCACAAGTCTCAATATGAATAAGCAATAAGTATCTTCTCAAAGGTGTCGAACCTGCGTTGTCATTGGATCCTGTATATGCAAAAAAATCTGATATCAATTCACAAAGAGAAAGAAAAAAAAAAGTAAGCTACAATAATAACCATTTTGTGCAACGGTAATAAATGCTTTTTTTTCTGCCTTGATTCTGGATTCTTTTTTCTTCTTCTTTTATTTGTTAATATAAATTCATGTTCAAGAGTAAAAAGAAGAGACAACAAAAGGAGCAACAAAAGAAGGAAGTAATTGAGACTTCGATACCAGAGATTAACAAGTACCAACTCTTGGACGATATTCAACTTGCTCATGACTTTCGTTCTTCTGTCATCTTGCCTCAGCTCAACAAAGATCTCGACGCACAGCTACCACAACTCAACAAAGATCTCGACACACAGCTACCACTGATGATAAAAAATGAAGAGACAAGCCCACCCACGTCACCTACAGTAGATAGCTCAACCTATTATGAACAAATAGCTGCTTGGAGACATCAACGTAATCAAAGGTTTTCTAATGGGTTATTTGGTGGTAAACATCGAGGAAGACCTAAAATAACACCCAAAAGGTCTGCTTTATCTGAACAGGAAGAGGATCATGAAGAAGAAGAAGAAAAAGAAAAGGTACAAAAGATAGCACATGAGTGAATTATGTGTAACATTTTTTAAGGAACAAGAAACCCTCTTGTACGAACCAGAGTCAGAGGAAGAAAACTATTTCTTTCAAGACTTTTCAGAAGAGAGCAGCAAAAATACAAAAAAGAAGAAACGGACGATTGTACATCGAGTAGAAGATGAGCCAAAGAAAATGTTTGATCTGTCTTCATTTGCAAAGGATTTGCATGATAATAGATTATCAGTCATTCAACCACGTCAGAGCACGATTATCATGACAGAGGAGGACGAAAAACAGCTAGAGACACTATTACAACAAAGGAAACAGATGGGTAGCTCCGAGTCTTTATTAGTCATTCGACAGCCATCTCCTTTACCTTCTATAGAAAGGAAACCTTCACGCCATGAGACTATTAAAGAAGAAGAAGAAGAACAGATTGTACCTCAATTATCAAATCATCATTCGGCTGCAAATAGTGTATCAAGCACGATAAGTACTGTATCATCACACATCATACAGGAGGAAGATGGGATGAGTGAAAAAATAGGTACTCAAAAGAAAATTACCTCTTTTTTATATTATTTTATTGACCTTTTAATAGAAATTGATGATCCTGTAGAAATCAACATAGATCCTTCTTCTTCTTCTTCTCCTCCTCGTCCTCCTACTATTACCCCGCAACAGGAGATACCATCACCAATAGCACCACCATCATTACCTCCACCTCCGATCCCATCATTAGCAGCAACAGCAGCGACAACAACAACAACAACAACAACAACGAAAACTCAGCCTGATTTGGATCTAAAAAGTTCTAAAAGTACCTCTTCTATTCAATCCAATATAAAACGATCTACATCGACTACAAGCAACACGATTATAAAAACTCCTCTGAATAGAAAAAAATCGGTATTACAAGAGGAAGCCAAGAGTCCAAGGAAATCAATTAGTATGGACAATCTGAAAGCAATAGACATCAAGCCCGTCAAGAGTCCCTCTAGAAGCCTCTTTGGCAGTCTACGCCAAGTGAGTCGAAGCAAGACGACAAGCAGCGGCGGTCATTCATCAGCTTTCAAGGGCCTTGTTCGTAATATGAGCACATCTCACAAACCGACCCATGGCGGTATGTCAAGAGCAGCCATGGCTGTTATTCAACACGAGCAGCAACAAGAAAAGGAACCCAAGCGTGCGACGAGTCGTCTGATTTCTCAGTTAATTTCAAAAGCAGCTAGGCACAGAAACAGCAACACAAGCACAAAAATTGTAAACATGAATGAGAACAATACGAATAGAGCCCAGGTGGTGAGAAGAACAATCATCTATGTTCAGCCAGATTCGCTTCATGATTTACTCAAGAACGGCGGGGAAGGTACCAAGATTGCCAGTTCCCGTGTCTCTGACGGTTCGCTCTCTCCAGATGACGAGACAGTCAGGTCAAAGGAATACGTGACAGCAACCAAGGTTGTTCGTCAGACATCAGTTCGTAAACGCGTTGTGAATAACCCAGAGGATGACAAGAAGAGATGGCAACTGAAAAGTATGGATGAACATGATCTGGCTGTGCCAGCCAAGGAAGAGTACATGGAAGGTCTCGAGTTACGAGAAATGTCGGACGGTTCTGTCATTTGGGGTATCGTCAAACAACAAGGTAACCGTAAGAGCTTCTTTGCACCAGATAATATGTATGTAGAGGAAGATGAACTACCTCCTCCTATTCCCAAACGATCACCCAAGAGACAAGTCCTGGCCGACAATGATACTGATATCTATTATTCTAATGAAATAACACTACCCAATTTGCTAAAAATGATGGAACAACAAGAAACTCATCCTGGCGATGAGCTATCTGTTGATGATCAGTTGGATGAAATGATGCGTATTTTGACCAGTCAGCAATGATTTGCTTATGTAATATCACAGTCTATATTATAAGCTCCCAAAAATTTCATCTTTAAATATTCAATACTACATCCTTTATGTGTAAATTAAATAAACAAGTCCAATATTATTTCTTTTACACTTACAGAATGGAATGAACTGATTCAATGTTTTATTAGACTTTAATTAATTCTCGGAAAACGCAGCTCGCTCATTTTTCTATGTTTGATATATTCAAGGTACGAAGTTCAGTTTGAATATCAATGAGTGCGTCTCTGATTTGATGTCACAAATACAATTAGACAATGTATCTAAGCCAAATAGAAAAAGAATTTGAATTCTTACGTTCTCCCATTCTGCTTCTTCTTTTTCCTCTTCCTTTTTCCAACTTTTGTAAATACTTTTAAATCACAAGGTATGTCTTTTACCCTTCTATTTGACACGGAATTTATGTTAACATATTTTATAAAAGAATTATATAGAGCTTCTCAATGAAATTTGGCGACAATCTCAAAGGGAAAATACACGTTCCGTGGGAATCATTCTACATAGAGTACAATGAGCTCAAACATGAAATGAAGCGACGTCAAATGGAACATGGATGGAACGCAACAGACGAAGCTGAGTACAGACAAAAAATAGAAAACGAGCTGATCAAGGTGCACCAATTCATCGACAATTCTCTTGGAGATTTGAATAAACGCATTCTTCATACTGAGGTAATGATCAGAGAGCTGATGATGTCGGCCGAGGCCAAGCAACGATATGACGATATAGCTGATACATTGACCGAGATCCTGTTTGACTGCAATGACCTCTCCAAGTTCCTGTGCCTGAACGCTACAGGGTTTGATAAATTGAACAAGAAACATGACAAGCACACACGGATCGAGTTCTCGGGTGTGTTTCGAAAAGAGCTGCTTTCTCGGTACTCGCTTGATAGATTGTCATTACAGGTGGATATCTTAATCGTCAAGATCTCGGAGCTTATTGATATCTGTCGATTGCATGGTAACCCTCGTAACACCCAAGATAAAAATCTAGATGACCAGACCGCATTCGAGCGAGCCACTGCCAAATTCTGGATTCATCCAGACTATATCACAGAAGTCAAATCTGTCATTCTCTTCCACTTGCCGGTCCATGTGTTCAATCAAAAGAAGCAGTACGAGGAAGGTGATATGGCTGTCTCAAGTGTTTACTTTGACAACAAGCAGTTTGATCTCTACCTGGGCCGAGTTGAACGTGAAGCAGGTGCAGAAGCTATTCGGTTACGCTGGTACGGTGACAACGAAGATGACGTCTACGTTGAACGAAAGACGCACAAGGCCGCTTGGCTCGATGGCAAGTCTGTCAAGGATAGGTTCAAGCTAAAGCAGACACTTATCAACGACTACCTGGCCGGTCGATACACCGCAGATGACCTGGTGGAGGACCTTCGGACGAAGGCGAATGGTAAGGCAAGAAGTGAAGCTATCCTGGAGGAAAATCATTTTGTTGCCTCGGGTATTCAGGAATCTGTCAAAACAAAGGAATTGGAACCTATGTGTCGCGTCTTTTATAACCGTACTGCATTTCAGTTACCCGGAGACCAACGTTTACGTATCAGTATCGATTCCAATTTGACCTTCATTCGCGAAGACGGAAGCGAGCGACGACAGCTCATTGGCCCCAAACAACTTCACTGGAAGCGTAAGGACGTTGGCATTGACTATCCTTTTAACCATGTTGCCGAAAACGATATCTCACGATTCCCTTACGCCATTCTGGAAACCAAGTTGCAGACACATCTGGGTCAGGAATGCCCTGCTTGGCTCACGGCCCTTCTCGATTCTCACTTGGTTTTTGAAGCCCCTCGGTTCTCCAAGTATATTCATGGCGCAGCTACTCTCTTCAAGGACTCGGTTCCTATCCAACCCTTCTGGATGCAAGAATTTGATAAGGACATTCGAAGAAAACCTACTGGTAACTATGGCTTATCAAGATCCCAGAGCTTTAAACCACTTGTCAACGGTCACCATCGCGCGTCCCTACTGCTACTTTACGAAAGAGAAATGCAACGAAGTGCAAGGAAAAAGAATAGGAGTTTGATTAATCTTTTTAGTATAAACGGCTCGTTCAAAAAGCGCAATGCAAAGCAGGATCAGCCACAACAAGATCCTTCATCGAAGCCAGGACAACCAGTGTCACCAACTCATATGACCATTGATGTTTCAGACGTGACAATGAGTAAAACATATAAGGACTTTGTAAATCGCTTTCAAAATTTGAGTACACCTATCCTGACTGGATCCTTTCTTAAAAGGGGTAGGAGCAACAAAAGAGCATCGCCGCTATTGCCCCGTGCACGCAGTAGTCAGTTGGTGAAAAAGGCTGAACCTAAGACGTTCTTTGCAAACGAACGTACATTTATCTCTTGGTTACAATTCTGTGCTCTCTTGCTTACCGTTGCGTTGAATCTACTAAACTATGGTGATCTCATTTCCAGAGGCATTGGCGCTACTTTTATCATCATTGGAGCGGCACTGTGCATGTAAGTTGAAATTCAGAGAAAATGGTTCATTTGATGATCTAATTTGCTATGTTATGTAGATATGCATTGGTTAGATACCAGATTAGGTCATGGCAACTTCGTACTAACCAGAATCTCATTCGATATGATGATATTTGGGGACCTACTGTTTTGTGTATTTTACTAGTTGTTGCGTTGATTGTGAACTTTTATCTTCGTTTTGAAACTCTCTCTCCTTCTTACCACCAAAAGCCTATTCAATAATAACTATAGAAATAAACAATAAACTGTCCTTTACTATAAAAATAACCATGACAACCCCCTTAAACAATTAAAATATCCCAATCATAAGCAAATGTAATCGAACGTGATAGCATGAAATAAATAAAAAAAAGGAGAAAAGCATTAACGTTTACTAAAGAAAAAAGGGGTAGCCCTTTTGCATAAATGTTCGTCTTTTATTCTTTCTCTTTCCCTTTTTTTTGAATCGTATAAGAAAAGGGGCGATGAAATTTGGATTATACTTATCCCAACACGTTTATTTGCCATGGAAAGATCAATACATCAACTATGATGAACTGAAATACTTTCTAAAAGATAGACAGCTCACAGGAGGAGGATGGACATTTGAAGACGAAATTTATTTTAATAAGCAATTGGTTGACAAACAGTTCGAAAAGGTTAATTGTTTTATCGAAACCAAGATAAATCACTTGTCATTAGAGGAGGTGCGGCCCTTGTTAGACTTTATTCACCTAAACACGATTGGCTTTAAAAAGATTTTGAAAAAGCATGATAAATGGACAGAGTTCACGCTTGCACATAAATACAACCGATACTGGGACAACTACATCACTATGCTGCAAGACAAGTTAGACACAGTGTATCACTTAAGAACATTTTGGGTGCACAAGGATCATCTTAATGAGCTTGAAGCCATCTTACTCTTTCGGTCTCCCAAGCAGGAAATAGACTCAGTTCAGTTTGTTTATTATGATCAATTACCAAGTTTCAAAGTCTATATGGACCTTTTAAAGAAGAAAGAACCCACAGAACTGATCAAGATGATATGGTATGCATAAATTTCATTTAAACGATGATCATTTGTATTTATGCATTGTTTATTTTCGTTCTTTTGCAGGCATGACTCAGCCACTGTTACATTTGATCAAAAAGTGTTTGTAGATCACGAAAAATCGTTCATCAAGGAAAGATCATTTAGGATAGAATCACAACTTGTGAAGAGTTACCTTGGAGGAGAGCCTATGCAGTTTAGCTGTGATGAGGATAGTCGTACTGCAAGCGCCATACGCGAGGCTATTCAAAGTAAGAGCTTAAAGCCGATCATCAAGGGTAGTTATAAAAGTACAAAATACAGCGACCAAGGTATTACACTGCTTCTAAAGAAGAATCTAGTGTTCATGAAAGAGCAAAATGAGTCATCTGGAACACTTCATGACGAGTCATATTACTTTCCTTACGCCTTGCTCGAAATAAAATCAGCAGTACACCAAGAAATGCCGGATTGGCTCATCCATCTCACAGACATCAGTAAACTAGTATATGAGGTACCGTACTTTATAGATTATGTCCAGGGAGCTGCAGACTGTTATAATGACCAGTTGAAATTACTTCCCTGGTGGCTTCCAGAACTGAATAAAGATATATACAAGGCTCCAGGACAAGATGATGCAATCTTTCTAGAAGAAAAAGATATACATGCAAATTCTTCAATGACGGTATTAGAAATAACTCGGGATGACCAGAATGCCTACAACAAGTTCATGTCAAGCGCAATTGTGACAAAAATCAAAAACCTACCACCCATGTTCAAAGACAATAGAGATAATCAGGACGATATGACGATGATAAAATGGCTGATTGCCAAGGTTACAAACAACAAACAGCTACTTGAACCTGCTAAAGAAGACCCACGCATTGTGCCTAAGAATGGAAAAGTGAAAAAGTTAGAACCCAAAATATTCTTTGCTAACGAAAGAACGTTTATCTCCTGGCTCCAGTTTAGTGCTTTCTTGCTCACCATGTCGTTAGCTCTTATTAACTTTGGAGATCACGTCTCTCGTACAAGTGGAGGAATCTTTATTATGATCGCTGTCATTCTTGCGGGCTATGCTCTATTACGATTTCAGTATAGGGCATGGCAGATTCGATTTAGAAGCAGCAGCAGATTTGATGATATGTATGGGCCAGCCATTATCTGCTTTGTTTTTGTCCTTGCTCTACTTGTTAACTTTGGGTTACGCGTTGCTCAGCCAGTGACAAATAATCCTAGTCTTTTTGGCAAATCATATAATGTATCGAATACGCAGCATAATATGACATATCCTACCAATAATAATAACAAGCATAACCATCCAGTCAAGGACGAAGATGGGTTAGACAATAAAGACCATCACCATTTACAGGAAGCAAACCGAAATAATACGACTAGGTTAACAAAACATGGGAAAATAAAAGAAGAAGACGAAGATGAGGATTAAACATGAATGGTTATAAGACCATCCTATCACATATATACGTGTTTGATTATAATAAAAGTATATATTTGTATGTGCATATCTTGGTGCTGTTAACAACCTGTGTGGACACAATAGACTATAAATACGTATGAAGGTTATCAATGTGCTCTTATTTTATCAAATGAAATGCCTTTACTAGGCTCTTTTATTCTTCGAATCTAGCTTCAGATGTCTTTTCAAAAAATCGCCATAGTGAACTGAATAACTCCCATTGCAAAGCCCCTGAATCGTTATTAAACGCAATAACACAATACCGCTTAATCCAGGCGTAATAGAAATAAGGTAATAAAAAATGTGATGATAACCTTTGCTTAAATCAATGAAAACATTATTTACAATATGTATCCTTTCTTGTTGGTCTATTCTCTATTTATTTTTATAATTCAATCTATTTATAAAAAAGCCGTAAATTGGTGCGAGACCGTTATTTGCTGAGCATTCTAATGTTCAACAAACACTGTGTCTCGGGAAAGAAAAGCCGTACAAAGCGGGAACTGATATCGAACACACTCAAAATGAATGTTACGCTTTCTAAAAATAAATAAATAATGGGTTTATTCAGAACATAGCTGTTGTATACACTGAGGACTAGGCTGGATGGCACTGATAACAAGCCTAGGTCGTGCTCCAAGCACCCTACAAAAGAGCTTTCAAGGGCCAACACTGTAGACTGCTTTAACATGTACCAATGCCTATCTGTGCCCAAAACCTTATTATTCCTTTTAAATATACTGACATCGCGTTCATTCTTTCTCGCACAAAATGGATCAGCTATACCATAGCCACGCCACAGCTACATCAATCCAAAGTAATCACACAGCTGGAGAAAACTCGTTATATGAATTTTGGTTCATTTCATTCTCTTGCTTCTTTTCTATGCATTGATTTCCAAATGTTGCATAGTAGATAGAGCACAGGAGGAGCCAGTTATTTGGACCCATATACGACATGGCTTCAACATTCGTGTTTTTCTGAGTTGACTAATCCACCAATAGTATCTTTACACTCTCGAAGCAGCTTTGCATTGTCATTGATTGATCTGCTGTCGTCATTCTTGGTGCATTCGCCAACAGTAACATCAATCCCTCCTTCTTCTGCTTCTACTACAAGCTTTATATCGATCCTAAACCTGTGTACTGACTTTGACTGAGGATATTGTTTCTTCATGCTTTCAGTGGAGTATACATTCTCAGCTTCACTTGTGACAACACGAATTATGCCTTTAGGCGGGGAAGAACAGCTCAAGTATGTAGGATCAAATTAAGCGCAAATACTCGTTTTGCGGATAGTCTTCTTTTCATTATGATCCAGTAGATGATTGCGTGATATTTGTTGTTGTAGTAGTAGTGGGAGCAAGCAGAAAGTACAATAGAATTCTTTATGTTTCTTTTATTTTGAAGAATAAAGATAAGGTGTTATGGTAATTACACTTATAAGTGTAATCACTGTGATTGGTGAGTTTATGTTACTGAACCTTTTGTTATTGATGTGTTGATACTGCTTATTGGCCCTTATTCAACGTAGAATATGACACAGGCAAAGTAAGACCATCATGTTTGATTTGCTCAACTTGCGTGTGTCAACGTCTCTTTTCTTCAAAGATTTGGAGAAGGAGATAGCTTGTTTACTCTTTAAAGATCTATTTTTGTTGCTTCTTTGATGGATTAAAGCTGCTTGGACAGGCTCGTCTTTGAATGAATGTCATCCCTTGGTTTCTCAGATTCTTCAAGCAGCGAAAGTAACCCACAAGACAAGAAAAAAATAGAACAAGCCTATGATGGGGACATAAAAGTTATTTAAAACTACGAATAAGAAGCGCGGCTCAGAGTGTTGTGACCACACCTGAGGCAGCTATACTGTATTGTTTTTCTATTTGAAAATGCTGTGTCACCTATCTGCGACATTAAAAGCCACCTGGGTTTCCATAAATAGAATTAGCCATATTTAAGGCCCATTACTGCTCCCTTATGATGACACTTTTTTTTTTTGCCTTTTTCTTTTTGGGATCAGCTTTGTACAACTTTAAGACATTCTTTACTTTCTTTTCTTTAAATCTTTCTTTTTTTATCCCTTTTTTCTTTAATCCTTTTCTTTTTGTGACAATATGAAATTTGGACTTGAACTACAAGAGAACATATTCCCACCATGGAGATTATCTTATGTGTCCTATGATATGTTAAAGCAAGAGTTAAAGGCTCGACAAATGGATCACAAGTGGACAGAAAGAGATGAAAGAGAATTCATTGTATTACTCGACAACGAGCTAAGCAAGGTGTACGATTTTATTAATGCCAAATTAGCAGAGATTGATGCAAGAATTCTTTACTGCGAACGATCCATCCAAGGCTTTCAAAATAACCCATCAAATGCTAATTATAGTATGATGGACGAAGCACTCACTGATATTTTGTTTGACGTCAACGACCTTTCCAAATTCACTAGATACAATTTTACAGCTATTCAAAAAATACTCAAAAAGCATGATCGTTGGACTGGAAAACACTTGAAGCAGGATTATGTCCAGAAGCTAAGAGAAAAGCCCTTGGATAAACAACGCTTTGATGTTTCTATTGTTTACATATCAGCTTTACTTAATATTTGCCGCAACAAGGGCAAACAACCTACGACAGTAAATCGTCAGGAATCTGAACCATCTGAAGAAGATACTACTACTACTTACTGGGTTCATCCGGATAACGTTACCGAGGTTAAGTCCATCATCATGCTCCATCTTCCTGTTTTTGTTTATAACCCAGCCAAGAAATATGAACCTTCGGATTCAGCTGTATCCAGTGTTTATTTTGACAATCCAGATTTTGACCTCTATACTGGACTACTTCAAAGAGATGAAATGGCAGAAGCCATACGATTAAAGTGGTAAGTATACTCTTTATGATATTATTACAAACATCTTATTTATTTCTTAGGTATGGCTCATGTTCTTCCAAGAACGTAATGGTCGAACGGGAAACCTTTCAGACAACTGGATTAAATGATGCCTCTGTCAAAGAAAGATGCTGCATCAACAATGATCATGTAGAGGCCTTTTTATTGGGACGATACAAGCCGGATGATATAGCCAATGACCTCAAGCGGAATAACGTAAGCGAAAGTGCTATCAAGGAAGCACACGCAACTGCAACAGCTGTACAGACATCCATTCAACAAAAGCAATTACAGCCTATGCTCCGCGTGTTCAACCATCGCACTCTCTTTCAAGCACCTCATTCCCGAAACATCAAGCTCACACTCGACACGGATCTTGCCTTCATTCGAGAGGATCATTTGGACGGAAAGCAACGCAGAGACCCTGGCGACTGGCGACGTGCCGATGTGGATATTAATAGCCCCTTTGAGTATCTATCTGACCGAGAGATCTTGCGATTCCCCTACGCTGTTCTCGAAGCTAAAGTATATGGAAATCAAAAACAACCTGCTTGGTTAACCAAACTACTTGAAGGCCATCTGGTGCATGAAGTGCCTCGATTTTCCAAATACTTGCATGGTGCAAGTCATTTTTATAAAGAACGCCTTGCCCTTTTACCGTGGTGGCTAGCTGAGATGAACTCAGATATTCGTAAGCCCCGTGCAAAGAACCTGGGTTTGACTCGATCTCTGAGCTTCAAACCATTGATTGATGGTAAATACAGACGAGCGATGATTGAAGAAAGAGAAAAGGCAAGCAAGCAGGGTGCTATTTCTGAGGAAGGTGTCCTAGAAGCATCAGAACTTAGCAGTAGGCCTTCAGCTCCGTTTGACAAGAATGGAAAATCGGCTGCATGGCTGTCGATGCCCAGCAGTAACAGCAAGGGCGATAAAACAGAAGAGTATACCTTGATCGAACTCAATTCGAGTCCAATCAATTCAGCTTCTAACCTAAAGACCGCTGCCTCTCAGCCTCTGTTGCCACAGGAAGATGATCGAAACAATAACAACAATAGTAGCAGCAGTAAAGGCGCAGATGTTCAACGTTCAAGGTCATTCTATAAAGTGGCCGCCAATGGCGTCATGGACAGTAAGGGTAACCTCTTGTCCAAGAAAAGCTTGGCTGAAACTGTTGATTTGGAATCGGGTGAAAAGAAAAAAGTGGTCAAGGTTAAAGTAGATCCCAAGACATTCTTTGCAAACGAACGTACATTTATTGCTTGGCTTCAGTTCTGTGCTCTTTTGCTGACAGTTGCATTGAACTTGCTCAACTTTGGTGATAATGTGTCACGTATTGTCGGTGGTGTGTTCATTGGTGTATCAGGTTCAGTTGCTATATATGCGCTCTACAGATTTGAGAAGCGTGCATGGTAAGTGTGAATAAGCTCTTTTGTTTTCTTCTTTTACTCATAGTATAAATAGGATGATTAGTCGTAAAGACCCAGGTAGATATGATGACCTTTGGGGCCCTGCCGTTCTCTGTATTGTGTTGGTTATTGCTCTTATTGTAAGTATCTTTATTACTTCATCAGATTCTCTCTTTTTCTTACTTTTTTCTACTAGATTAACTTGTACTTGCGTCTGCGTTAAATATGTCTTGTATTCTTTTTCATTTTTTTTTTTTTCATCTATTTATACAGCATACATCATGCTTTTTTGCACATATAGATAGCATTCCTCCCAGTTAGCATCTAAAACTTCTTCTTTGATAACATACATTCTTACATCTAATTGCGATCTATAAAACTATGTATTCTTCCTTTTATCTTGTTGCATAAAATTATGTAGTGGTTACCATTTAGGGTAACCCTTTTTCCTTTTTTTTTTTCTCATTCAAAAAAAAAAAGCCTGTATAAAGCATGACTAAACGACGTAAACAGCACAACAGATCTCAAATGCAAGTAGGTCATTACTTGAATAGAGACGATCAGCCATCGAGCATGCCAGAATATGAAATACCGCCAGTAACGCCTCAGTTTGAATCAACACATGTTCAGGCATCAAGAGCTATTGGACACACATTACGTTTTATACTTGGTAAAGTATTTACTTTATAGATCAACAAGACTTATATATGTTTCCATAGAAATAATATCAGGGGCACTTTTATTTTTAAAGCCTTTGATCACTTTTGGCACCGCACTTTTCTTTTTGTTTCTACTCTTAGGCTATGGATACAGATTATTTCAAGAACTCATATTGGATACAGTTTGCCCACTTCCCTTGGTTGGACAATACCTTCCAGTCTGTAAAAACTATACAGCAACAATTCCTGACTTTACTCACTTTGTCAAACTTCAAGAATCGCTGTATGACACCATGTTATCGCGACCTAGAGCAGACGCGATCTCTGCTCTGGAACTAAAACGCGTTGAACTTGCTACAAGAGACCTACAAGCTATGGTCAAGCATTCTAATCTACTAAGTTCTGATCTGTTGGAAATCAAATTGGGTGAATACGTCCACCGCTCAAGACAATTTGGCCGTGACTTACAGAGTCTACAAGCTCAGACACGAGGTGTCATTGACAATTTGATTACCTACAACACCTTTACGCTCCGTAAGTTATCCGAAGTACAGGCAAAAAAGTCAAGTCGGCAAGATTTACGAGTACTATATGAAACGGCCATGGCGCTCGTCGAGAAGGAGACCAAACGACTCATACTGGCTATCGATAAGGCTCAAGGATCGCTTTTCGCTCTGGAAGAAGATCTTTATGCAATTCATGAAATCACAATTCAGGAAAGAAGCTATCAAGAATCCGAAATGCCCGATGTTTTTGCAAGTCTCATCAACAGAGTCACCAGCCAAGGTATCAGCCGTACACTGGTCAAGGAAAACCTGAAGCTGTTGGTGAGTTTTGATGCGGAAAGGGTCAAGGCTGCAAAGCAACTCATGATGATGCGAGATAAGATGGAGACGTTTCAGATGGACCTTGAGGAATTGAGATCGCAGGTGGTCGCGCCTATACTTGTGCCTGATGCCATACCGCTAGAAATGCACATTGAAAATATCGGAAAAGCAATAGAAAGATTGAAGAGTAGCAAGGTTGTCTTTTTGGAGGATCGACAGCAAATAGACGGTAGTCAATAAATCCTCGTTTTTATTGTAGCTTGGTATCCTCTCTAGGATCTTTCATACTAAAGATTTTCAAGTTGCCTGCGTATTTTCCATCAGAGGCTATTTCATCTCCTGCATACGCCAGGTAGTAATCACGAGGTGACCATGCTACTGTATTCATAGCTGCAGAGCATTCTATATGATGAATGGATTCTCCACTTTCAACATGCGACTAAATAAAAAGATATCATTCAACTGTCTTTTTCTACCTGTCTTTGTTTTTTTTACTCTACCACATCAATAAAATGATCTTCTGAAGCGGATGCAATAAACTGACCATCAAAACTAAATCCAAGGGTTCTGACAGGCCATGTAAGTTCTTCAAAGGCTCTGACACATTGAAAGGTTCGTGTATCCCACAAGGTGACTAGAGCATCTGCTGATCCTACGGCTAGATACTTACTTGTAGGATCTACCTCTACACAGTAACAGTTGGCTGTATGTCCTCTCAGGTTAAGTTGTAACTCAAAGGATGGATAATCATAGACTTTGATTGTGCCTTGTCCTGTTGTGACAAAGAATTGGTTATTGGCATTATTCCATGCAATCTCGTTGACTTCTACTGGATGTTTGCGATTATCAATAATCTTGTGTGTACGTGTATCAATGATGCTAATTGTGTCATTTTTATCGCCTACTGCAATATGATTTCCATCTGGACTCCAGCATATATTGATATTTTCACCCGCTGTCTGTATCACAGCTGTACATTTACCAGCTATTTTTAAAACGGTATTAGTTTCTTTCCTTTTCTATTTCTTTTTTATTTTACATCGCTGATCCCATAATCGAACAGTTTTATCACATGAGGCTGTTGCTAATCTATCTGGATGAGTTGGATCCCAATCTAGCTGATCTACGCTATCAGTGTGTCCTTTAAGTTCAACAGAGTATCGTATATCTGTCTATTAAGACGAAAAAAAAAGGGAGAGAGTATGTTAATAACTTGTGCTTCCTTTCAAGCTTTCTTTCATACCCCTCGATGAGGTGTCCAAACACGCGCTGTTTTGTCCACTGAACCAGACGCTAACTTTCTACCATCACAGTTCCAAGCAACAGTGTGTACTTTTTCTTTATGTCCTCTACATTCTCTAATTTTTGAATTATCAAACATTTTATTGACCTAATTACTTTGATCAGCTGCCATAAAATGCTTTTCTTTATTATTCTTTGTACTTGTTCTCTAGTGATGGGATATCCTTTATAAAAGAATTCTTGCTTTTGACCTGTTGGTGGGCTCCATTCATAAATGATTTTTTCGTCATCGACTTCTTCGATTTGCTCTGGTTCCATATTGCTTTTTTAAAATGAACACACAAAAATTGTTGAATCCTTCAGTCTCGAATGCCTCAAATAAAAAATTACTTGCGGAGTATACATTTATCAAGCGTAAGTTTATTTCATTACTACACTTTTTATTCATACCAGAGTTGACATAAAGAAGATAATTCAAGGATAACGTCATTTCCATTCTTGATTTTTATCCCAGAGGATATCTGTGGTTAATATTTTGTCTTTCTTTAAAAAAATCTTTGGCGAAACCTGGTTCTAGGTTAAGAATGACCGATTCATCTGGACGTCTTAACTCTTTGTGCTCTTTACAAGCCTCTATCTCACTCCTCCTGTTCTGCTGCAAAGAGGTAGACTGGTTATTGGTCTCCCAAGGTCGAATAGTTTTCTCTTTTGACTCCGTCCTTACCCTAAGGTGATGGGGAGGATGGTGGATGAAGTTAAATTCGTTTTGCTGCTCCTGCTTCTACTGCTAAAGTGGTGTCTCTGAGACAAATGGTTTTTTAATTAAAGTGGACGTCCTCGTTCAATTACCCTAGTTATCAATATTTAATTCTGCATAAAGTGTTTCTTTATTAAACAATGAATTTATGGTTGAGAATTTATACATGAACGGATGTTGAACTTTGTTTGTTAGTCGTACGCGATACTCTTGACAACACAATAATAAAGCTCAACAGAATACAGATGAAAACAATGTTTGCAGTAATTGCCATGGCATGTGTATCATTCCCGATAAGCTCGATCATCTTTTCATCATCTTGCACTGGTTCATCTAGCATAGCACGAGGCCGAGTGAACTCATCAAGAGGACGTGGCTTCCAATGGGGCTTATATGGACGCCCGAGAGAGATGTAGTTCCACTTCCCTCCAGGCTGACAACTATCATCCACTAAAAATCGTTCGGATTCGTCTTTATATACATCAGAACCGGCTGTATGTCTATTCTTCCACCACGGCAGTACTCCTCGGCATATAGAGCAGTAATCAGACCTTTTCTTGTGAGCAATCGTGTCACTCCAGTTGCTAATAAATGCAGGTTCTAATCGATCATTTGCAGCTATTTTCAATGCATCTCGTCTAAATGATAAATATTCGAGGTATGCTGTATCATTTTTATCTAGGTAGTTTATATAGTCTGCTAGGTCTTTTGGATCAGGGTATGCATCCATATAAATAACTGATCTATTCGTAGGAAGATAACCCTCGTAACTTGAAGGACCGTCAACAATAGGCACTGCAGACATCATGAAAGTATCGTATAGTTTCTCTGTGACTATGGAAATTGGTCACATAACCGACTTTAACTCTTAAAAAGGGGAAAAGTTTACCATAATCCTCACAGTTGGCGTTTTCAATCGCCAAGTAAAATTTATATTCAGCCATCAATTCTTCTCTCGACTTGTCTTCTGGGAACTCTTGATTGTTCAGACACTCTCCATAACTGTCAACTTGGATATGTTTCATGAGTTCACTAATATAATACTCTCGGCCACTGGTAGCTCGACAATTTCGAGCAATCCAAAGGATGGGTGCTTTCTTTGTTTTTGTTTCCATAAAATCGTGAGGTAATGGTCTGTTGACTACGTCCATGATGCTAGGTGAGAAATAGGTAAAGAAGAAGGTGGATTTGAAGTTGTATGTTGCTAGGTAATCATAGTTCTTCATCTGTTCTGGGTTTGTTCTAAAGGGAGCGGTTATAGGCGATTCTAGCGTCTCTAGGATCCTCGGTTGATTATCAATGCCTAATTTATGATTGTAGATCAATATTTATCTTTAATAAGCAAGGTTCCTCGCGCATACGTGGAGGAAATGCATCATAGTGAATATCAGCCGCATGAAAGATGAGTCCACTCGCTTTTTGCCAATGATCGGTTGAGCTTGTTAGTGTGCACCATGTGGTTTGGCCAGTCAAGTTGAATACATATCCATCCGGTATTGGGCAGTCTCTTCCGATATCTTTGTCTGTGTCTTTATCAAATGGACGTTTTAGTTGAAGGCTTGAACTGAGCAACTATTGGGGTTATATACCAAATTTTCTGTTTCCAAACCAGCTAGTGTAATAAACTAGCTTGACTGGTGGAATTACGGTTGCCATAGAAACAAGTGTATGGGGTTGCGATCTAGAAATGAACAATTGAATAAAAAAAGGAACTGCCAAGGAAATTACCACGGGACTTGAATATTAAGGAAAGCAAGCCCTGTGCAACACAGAAACGCCTTTCGTCTATCCAATGTCTACATTTCAAAATAGAGAGTGTTGTATGAGACAGACAAGCAAAGAAAAAGAGAGAGAGAGAGAATGAGAGAGATAACCATATATGCAAAGTCGATTTGAAAGGTATACAGATACTGATATTGATCTATGATAAAATCCAGGAACTGTTTGACATTCTTATGTCAAGAAAATGTTAGATGGATACAGACATTTAATTATTGGACTTGGAGAGTTCATCACACTATTTTTGAGATTGATAAAAGCCTATCACTACAAGTAAACAATGATACAGTCAAACCTATGGAGTTTGGCGTTTTCTCGAAAATAAATGTCGACACGTTACACTAATCATTACGAAAACTATGCCACCTGGCGACATGAATAACAATAATTTAATAAATACGGATGATACTCTCACTCAGGAAGCAGTAGTTACTTTGCTTTCGCAGTTTGAGAGCCACCGTAAATCTTTGAGATGTCCTCATTGCAAGAAGATGGGCCAATCTCGCCGTAATGGATCCACTAAAGCCGATCCATCCATACCCATATTTCGTTGTCATGGATGTGGAAAGATCTTTAAGACTTGCACCATGATGTACTTTGTTCAGCCTTTAATTTCTTCTAACAGTATTATAAGCTCACCAAGCAACGAAACTTCTGGAGTTTTCCACAATACACAACCTACCGAAAATAATAACACAATCGACCAGGCACATGATATGCAGCCCTTACTGGAAATGATTAGATGCCTCTCAACCGAACATGTAGCAGCTCATGCAAAGATAGCTAACTTACGTCAACAGGTGACTCAACTTCAAGAACAAGCGACACAACAATCCATGAATATGAACCAACCCACACATCACGAAGACGACAACCATCTCAGCTTTGAAGATTTTCCTGCACTACCCTCTCAAACACACCCCATGGCATGACCCTCAGCGCATTTCCCAAACCAAGCGCAGTCTTGCAGAGCATGAATAACAACGTCGATTGCAGCGACAAGAAGCAGCTGCACGCCTCCTACAGCCACCATCTGAGAATCAAGGATTTCAATACGTATACTTGCCAGCTTAGGCACAAGTTCCTATTGGTCAGATTCGTACTCGCCTGAGAAAACTTGATATTATGAACAACCGCATACTGGATATACACTACCCAGGCCGCAATATTGTTACGCTACTTGTGCATAATGATTATGTGAGTGAGCTTCGTAAACAATTAGGACGCTTTAAGGTTAACCTTAAAGACGATTTTGATCCTTGTAATCCCAAAGTCTTACGGGATCCTAAATACGCTGATCTTTCACCTGAAGAAAGAGCTAATTTCACCCTCATGCACCCCAGTGACCGTATGGCACGCGCCCTGAATTATGTTCGCGCCCCTGTCAAGTACGCTGTTGCTTGATTTTTCTACTCTAAAGGGTGGATCAGTAAAACACTTTTACAAGAAACCTTATCTAGCAGACGTAAAGTATCCGATCAAGCTGCCGACTTCTTCCAATCTGACGATGTCACCATGGACAACGCGGATGATTTATTCCACGAATCTATCAACACCGACACCAACTCTACAAAGGAAGTTATTACCATAGATGACCCTGCATCCTTACGAACCATCTAACAATTACACTTTTTAACGCTACAGGCATACCCAGGCATGCCATTACACCTATTATCGAAGCAGCACAACCAACATCGGTCATTTTAATCACTGAAACTTGGCTACTACCGCCCGCAAGATAACCAACAAATTGGAAACAATTCCATACGTATGGTATACCTATTGAATACTATAACAACAGAGGTGCGCAAGGTATATATATGCTAGTAAACCCTAACTGTTCGTACCATATCCATCACTTGCCCCCTCGTGATTCTTTTTTTTGCTCAGTATCATCTTTCCTTCACAATAGCTGATACATTAATTCACTGTTTATATTTACCACCTTCCCTAGATAATCAGACAACTTTGGAGGTTCTATCATTGCTTCCATTAACAACTCCTAACACAAGGCAAACCATCATATGTAGTGATTTTAACGCTAGACTTGGCTCTTACACAGAGGATTGCTCGATCAATTCTCGAGGCAACGTTTTACACCACTGGCTTAAAGAAAAGGGCATCATCATATGGAATAGGCGACTGGCTTTTGGCTAACCTACATTGCTGACACATAAGGGGAGGAGTATTGTTGATATTTTCATGGGCATCACAAAACTAAACGAACCAGAAATGAAAATCCTTGTGGACAAATCCCTCGTTTCCAACCACAAAATGGCCTCTTTTTTCTTTTAAAACAGCTGCTCTCTATCAACCGACACAAGTACAATGAGCCATATGAAATCTTGGAAAATTGAGAAAGCAAAAGGCTCGCGACGCATACACTCAACAAATATAATCAGCCTTAACCCAACTTAGACTGTCAACTCAATCTGTTTCCTACCGGGTTAATGATGTAAAAACAGTGCAGATACGTATAGAAGAGCTCAACTATTCGATATGTCAAATCATATACGGCTCACTAGATGCCACTTGCGGTCGGGTTACTTCAGGCTTTAACTACTGACAAGACTTGAGTGAGCGAGTATCGGGTTCCTCAGTAGTAAACAGTAAATTTTTCCAAAGCGGTGTACGAGAGAGAGCATACCACTGGCTTCCTCTGGTATTGAGAATATGAGGTAACAGACAGGCAAGTAGTGCATCTTCTGGCAAATATAAGGAACGACAGAGGAACCGTATCTGTAGTATACTGACTCGTTCGGACATGAATGGCAACTTCAACATGTGAAGCATAATCTTAGTGGACACTTTGCCTCGAACACTGTAGATTTTCCTGATGCAATTATTTTAAGCTTCCCCTAGAGTGTGAAGTTGCGAGACCGTGAAACGATTGGTTGCTAGGCCGTACTCAAGCTGAGGTCGAACGATGTGAGCGTAAAACCTGGTGCAAAGAATCTTGGAGAAACCAGAAGGATTTACACCAACAGATGACAGCATGTTCATCGTTGCAAGAGCCTTATGAGTATTGGCCATGTATTTTTGAAAAAACGCCAAATTCCATAGGTTTGACTGTATCCCCTGAAGTAGAGGGCTCCGCTTGTAAAAAGTTCAATGTTTGGCTGAGTAAGAAACTAAAGACGCTCTTTCCAATTAAGGCAAACCGTATCTGTCTTATTCCCAAAGCTTGCTACTCTGAATGGATGAACAAGTGGCAAAACATTGCTTTGGGACGATAGTTTCAAATAAGGATCAGTGACGTATTCAATTATTTTCAAGGATTTGAAATAATATCTTTGTTGTTTATTTGTGTTTATTTGTTTATTTACAAAGCAAAAAAGGGGGAGCCTTTTTCTCTTTTTTTTTTTTTTTTTTTTTTGATAGTCAAATGAATCTTGAAGACAACATACAAAAACAACAAGTAGATGAAGAAGAAGAAGTATTTTATACTCCACCTAGTTCACCCATTCTGAATGGTCAATCAACTTCTACGGTCTCGGACATATCAAAGTTGAGCTTTGTCACCTTGAATGAAGCAATCACAGCAAAGAGTCTCTCTATTGTGATTAAAAGTGAGACATCTTTGTCACGCTATTATGATCCAAGGGTCAAAGCAAGAACTTTTGAAGCATATGTTTGGGACTATAAAAAGGTTGATCATTTGAATGTTCGTGAAGGTGAATCTTATCCCCTCTTTTCACCAGAGTGGTACGCACTCAAAAGACGAGAGTTTTTTAAAAATATCATGGTGGTAAGTTATACTAGACAAGAGATATAGCATTGAACTCACCAAAGTAATAGCGACATGATGACCATTGTATTGAATGTGGTGTTCTAACAGCTAACAGCCGGGAGAGAAACCTTCAAGCTTACAAAGAACCATCTACCCAAAGACGTAGAGGCCCACTCTGCTTGGGATGTCATCGGTAAAAAAAAGCGAATAGGAAACATAGGATACAGAAATGATACATCATCAAAAATAGAGAATGGGGTGACTCTCTCTCTTTTGATGTAGTAGTTTCTGTCGTATGTTTCCTAATCAAATGCACTAAAAAAATATATCGACAATTATATTTTTTATAGCCTTTTTAACTTTCCCAAAAATTTGAATGATGAAATTGGCCTGATGGAATACCTTCTGACAGGAAATCTTCCTCCTGACGAAGATGTTGTTAAGCACGTGCCAGTGACAGAAGTCATTAGTATATTCAGGAAAAGAACGAAGCAAATTTACACTAGAACAACAAAACGCTTTGGAAGTAACGTGAGTACTGTTGAATATTATCAACTAATGTTACTCGCTAATAAAAGTGACATGCGATGCGCTGTCACCGGCTGTAAAACATATATTGCACCACCAGATTCCAATCGTTACTGGGCCCTTTCTTATGATCATATTATACCATTATCCAAAGGAAACAAGTCCTCCTCTGAATTGGATAACTTACAAGTTGTATGCAGCATTATCAATTGCGTCAAGGGCAACCTCTCTGACAAGCAAGTACACGATTGGTGGCTTCGATTCAAATCTGCCAAGTCAAAAAAGCAATACTAATCATTCAATAGCATATCCATGAAACTTGTGTCAAAAGAAAGCCTTTCTCTCTCTCTCTTTTCGCTTTAGCTTGTAAATTTGATTATTTATTACCCCTTCGTTTTTCTTAAAGAATATTTTATCAATAAAAATTAAAACTCATCAAAATAAAAGGAATTGACCAGAGCAAAACAACAGTATAGCCTTAGAAAGGCAATGCAGAAGAACTCTGCAACTTTTGTAAAGATTTCTTGGCCATGTTGCAGGCTCACAGACAAACAATGTATGCTCGGCTGTTTCGGGCATATAACAATACTAACAAAAGCCGTCTGGTACCTGTTATGGAATTATACGTCAAAGAGTGGTTTTGCTGAATATCTTGTCAAAAATCAGTCTATAACAGAGTACTGCATATGACTGGTGAAGAACTGGCTCCACTTGTGTATAGAAATAGCGAGAAACTGTGGTGGTCCCCGAAGGGAGTTTCAGTCTGTTTGTGATGGTCCATCTCAAGGTATTGTTGTTTAAGAAAAGAATCAGCTTATCATCAAGGCAGAGGGGCGAGAAAAATGGCTGAATATTTGTCGAGCTTGAACTGGTCATAGGCTCCTGGTGCATGGATACCAAACGTATCCAGAAAAATCCATGGCACTGAAGGTGAACCTGAAGAAATTCTGTACCAACCTTTTCGCAGAATGTTTGGATATAAATATTCATGGCGAAAAAGATTAGAAGCAAAATCCTGTATAAAGAAATCTGCAACTTTCATATTGCGAGTAAAGTAATTAGATGAGAATACATTATCTCCTTGTATGTGGCAGACGTCAATCAACGGTAAGCTAAGATAAATATCCTGAGACAAGGCTGGATTCAACGATACATCACGCGGACAGCAGTCCATAGTTTGAAATAAAAGAGAAAAAGGATGAAAACTGGTCAACGAGCGATCAAGACGATATATTGTTTTTTAATACTCTTTTGTATGTTATTTTCATAAAAAAAGAGAGGTGTTGTATACTCAGTACATTAGTCAAGGTTTTTTTAACAAAATAACATATTCAATTATGCTCAAGAGAGTTAAAATGGCCATAAGAAGACATTCCTTTGGAGTGATTCCTTTACGGATCTGAATTAGTTTTATAGAAGATATTTAATGCTTCCAGTATGTCTTTAAATGGTGGCGCTGCTTGCAAGACTCATCTATTTTTTAGTTCATCTTCAACTTGGCTCTAGTAATCTTACTTTCCCTGATACCGACAAGGGTCTTGTCACAATGACAGGCACAGTGGTCTTTTCCTTAGAATTCACTTACAATTACAACGGTAAGCTTATATAGTTAATTGTTCATGTTCATTAACACATTATATATCCTTCCACAGATGACTCTTTTTTTAAGCTGGGACTTACAAACTTCAAAGACGAAAGCATTTGACAGACTATATTCATAAGAACGACGATGTATTTTTAGACATCTGGCGACTGTAAATGGCGCTTTTCAATGGACTAATCAGAAGTATCCTTCTGTTCTTGCTGATAAAGCTACGCATGGTCATGGCATTTTAAGTTCTATGGAGATAAGGCTATCATCGTGTCAAAGTTAACAATATACAGTGAAGGCTTAAACTGAAAATTCCCAAAGGAGTATACTATAACAAGCCGTTAGCCTATGCAACACATTATGCAGCAACCATTCGTGCTCTCGACGCCTGTTCCGTTAGTATAAGCAAGAAAATCCATGAGGGCCGTGGTAATGGGGCTCAGAATGCTGAAATAGATGGAGCAACAGAATATCAACTGCATCGGCATGGCCGTTAGAATATGCAGCGTGTATGATCCCGCAGTTGTGAATACTCAATCTGTAATGAAGCGTTTCTGCCTCTGCTCATCACTATACGAAGAATCATTTTGCAAGATGCTGTAATGTTTCGTGCGGAACACCATGAAAGCCCATTTTTTCAGGAGAGCTCCATAACAGTTACTGAGACAGTACAGATATTGGAAGGAAAGCGAGAAGAAGGTAAATGGTCGCTCAGTAGGCTGAAGAAGGAGCTACGCAAACAATAATAAAAGTCATAATGTTATCATTGTCTTTTTTGATATATATGTCGTAATTTTACATTACAGTGATTATTACCCAGATTACTTCATAATGATGCATATGAAGGAATCATTAAACTGTTGTTTCCTTGGATTATTAGAGACAAAGAAAAGTGCGTCAAGTAAATACATTTTATTAAGATTAAAGAACAAAAAGTCAAAGTAGGGGAGTAACAAAATGAAGTTTTTATTAGAGTAAGCAATAGTTTGATTTCCAAAGAGAGAGCGAGAGCTTTGAATAAGTAGAGATTTTTTTTTGATAGCCAAGCTAAGAGAGCAAATAGAGACTTTTCATTTTCTTCTTTCCACAAGTCCAGAAGGCCACGCTATCGCTAGCTTTCAAACCCAAGATGACTAGAACCATAGACTGCATGCCAGAAGACTACAAGGTGTAAACTCTCCATGAAAAAAAAAGTACTCAAGTCTCAAATCTCAAATTAAAAGTCAATCTGAAAACCATACCATGGTAAATTCAACGAAAGGGGTGCTTCAACGTACAAAGAGTGCACTTCTAAGTACCTAGGACGAAGCGTTTTGAAAGGGGTGATGACCGTGGAGACATCGGAATATTGAACCCTTGGAGCATCGCAACTAAGTACCGCGTTCCGAAAGGGGAGATGACCGTCGAGTCACCACGATATTGAACCCTTGGAGCATCGGAACTAAGTACCTAGGGCGAAGCGTTTCGAAAGGGGTGATGACTGTGGAGACATCGGAATATTGAACCTTTGGAGCATCGCAACCGCCGAGCTCAGCAGTAGGGGGGAGGGAGGGTTTACGGGTCATTCATCAGCTGTAGAGGCAGAGCCATAACAATAGGAGCATCTCGGAGTGATCCAGCGTAGAGAAGCAGCGACCTGTAGCAGAGCTTGATAGAGTTTGGCAGATAGTGGCAAAGTAGATAGGATATGTTGTTACTCCAGAGCAGTATTCATTAGCAGCAGGCATTGATAGACACAGCAAAATTCTTTAGGGACTTTTCGACATTGATAAGCATGGGACAGGCATTCACTAGCATTTTCGGTACTGATGATCATTTGTAGGCATTAATAAGCATTTGAGCATTTGTTTGATTGTTTGATTATTTGATTGTTTGAGTGTATTGATAAGCAGTAGCAAGTATTTTCTTTTGAGCATTAGCAAGTAGCAGAAGTTTCTTTAAGGAGAAGCCGTTATGATAGAGTAAGATGCATCAGGAACCATGAAATAGAGCCAGCAAAAGTGTATTTTCTAAACGATGACATTAGTCATATGTACTTTGAGATCACCCAGACGTTGTTATACCTTTTCAACATAGGGAATAATAAAAGCATAGGGGAGTTTTTAGAAGAGATAAAGAATAAAGAAAAAGAATGGTGGCCGCATTTATAGTTTTTGTTGACGTGAATCATGTCATTTAGGCTGAAAATACATGACTTATTCCTCCTTTTTCTCAATCTAACTTTTTCTAGCAATGCATGAATAAATAAACAACTCATTTTTCTATCCTATCCATAGTAGATCATATCCGAGCATCCGAACGCCTCCTTCCCCTTTTTTGCATATTTTTTTCTCACCTCCTTTTCTTTTGTAAGGCCGCTTGTCTACATAAAATTGACCTCACACACATACACGCACACGTATAATTTTTTTCATAATGATTGCTTCACTTTTCTCATTTCCAGTACACATTTTTCTATTTTTCTGATGGTTTTCTTTAAGAATGAATATAAAAAAATAAGGCAAAATTAAGTGTACAAAGAAAAAGGTTGAGAGGGGACGGCAGCTGATAGTAAACAAAAAATAAGGCTTTTCTCAAAGAGAACTAGACTGCCGATTCTGTGGAACACACGGAATTGATTCCATTATAGTTGTTATTTGTCAAATCAAAAGAAGCCAATCATGATTGACCTGTTTGGTTAGCCACTATGACTTTTTGCTAAAAATAACCAAAATCAAATTGTCCTAATCTTCATGTATCAAAACCTGTTTATTAAGCATGAAGCATGATGATTAAGCTACTGGCTTAGGAAAACATAAGAGTGTGTAATGTTTCTATTTTACTTTTTTAGTGCACATGAAAAAAGGTAAAAGGTAAAATGTTTATCCTCTAATCCTTGCTGTTATATCCTTTTCCTTCTCTCTTCTGCTTGTGAAATGCAGACCAACATTAACGACTATTATGGTTGTGATAGATTTAATGACTATATGTTCATTTTTATAGTAAAGCAATGGATCTTCCAAGTCTGCATAAACTATTTCAAATGGCGCTCGAAACTGGACGGATTGCTAAGGTACGCGACATACTTTATATAGTCTATTTATTGTTATGGATACTAGTGTATCATGAATGCGAGGTATTGTCAAATATGTAATTTATTGAGAGATGAGAAGGGGTGCTTTATAACCGTGAAAAAGAATATGAGTACATAAATATCAGAAAGGATAAAAAATAAGCCTTATATGGAACAAAATAGTAGAGAGGAACAATGTGATGGCAGAACAGTTCACCACTGTAATAACGGATGTTGTCATTTAGTTGATCAAGTGTAGCCTTCACTTTGTTGACCCCCTATAGTTAATACTGTCAAGGATACTTTACTTGTAAACACAACAGTGCATGTATTTGGTGTTCGCTTTATTCATGATCAAGTTCAATGTTGGTTCATTTCATTAAAGGGAAAAGACGTTCTAATTGAAAGCTCAATCTCACTTGTTTTGTTTTCTTTAGTTGAAAACATTTTTCTTTATTATCAGCAACATAAGTTTGAATACAACAAAGTCAGATTGCAGGCACATAATATTTATTGACCAACTTTTGGTATACAGAAGTATTCAGCTAGACTTGAGGCAGCTTATATGATGTAGATTAGTTTTTGGCACAGAGATGCTTGTATTGACCATAGTGATAATTTGATCTTTATGTTTCAGAAAGTGAGACAGATGCCACTGTTTTGAGATCAGAGCCAACTCTAAGCAGATTCCATTATTCTTCCAGTTCTTCCAGTTCGTGATTGTATTCATAAAACTCCATTGTCTATTTCTTTGGTTGATCTACTCAAAAGCTACCTGAGTATTTTACAATCACATTTATATTTTCAAGATCAAACTGTGCTTTAAGTCATATGTTCATCTATTTGCTGTTATCCAAGAGTAACGTTGATCTTTGACCCCTTTGCATGCAGTGTACTGGCACTAGGACCTGGTCATGTAAACCCTCTAAGGGGACCAGATTCATCAAGCTTTATGAGAATTGATTAACAGCACACTAGAGTTATGTAGACAATCCAGAAGATCATAATTGATCTACACTAGTGATAGCCCATGAATGACGCCTCAATGCATGTGTTTGACCCTGTAGAAGACACAATCGACCCCCCTAAAGTGAATTCATGAACCGTACACAGGGCTAGCGTAGATAATCGAAAAGGTCACTGGCCTATGATGGATGAGCATCCATGAACAACACGTTTGTTCAGTCACCGACGTATGAGCATGTTTAGTTAGGTTTATAAAAAGGAATAGGAGAGGAATTAAAAAAAAAAGAGGGGGAGAATATAATTATTCACATGCTTCCTTTTTATTTTTTGCGTGCGACCATTTTGAAATCTTTATGCTAATACTTTTCATTTTTGGCTTAAGTTTCTCTTAACGGGTTTTACTTCTTTGTCTAAACATGCTTAATTCTCTTCGGAATGCAGCTGAAGAGTCTCTAATAGAGTTTTTTATGTGTTTTACATTGTTCTTTTTTCGTATTTCCTTTTTTGAAAAGAGTAACATAAAAAAGCATCAAGCATTACAGCTTTTTACCATTAACAGTCTTCTGTGAAATTAAATTACTATTGATAGTTTATGGATCAAAATGTTTTTAGATATCAATGTCTTTTTTTCTTTGAGGTAAAGATAAAAGCAGCCTGCGTCTATTTTAAGCTCGGGATAGTACACTTTTTTGGCCCATTCTATGAATACCTATGTTTAACAGTACTAGAAGTTGATGCCTTGGTTGGCATCACAGTGATAAACCCAGCTACCCACATGTAGGCGATAATCATCTTACACACACGGCCGCTTGAGTCTTTCTTTTTTCTATTGATGATCCGGTTTCCTTTTACCTGAACAGACTTCCCCAAAGTCCCCCCTCCAAAGCCGCTAGCGATAGAGGTCAGATGAAAGCAATGGTGGATAGTCACTATAGGGCCTTGAATATCTTAACTACACACTACACATCCAGCTACTTCTTCAAGACATTGATCAAAGGCCCTTTCATTCTCTGGTTGTCGTCTTGACAAAAATTCATATAATTCATATAATCCAGGCATCCACCATGGTAACACTTGAGATTCTTTTTTTTTCCCCTCTCCTCAGCTTGTCCTGGCTCTTTGAACAGGTCTATCACTTGTTGTCCGTAGACGAACCGAATAAATTTCAATTTGCTACCACAAAGGAGTGAAGATGATTCTAATAGGTAAGTTCATGTTAATTAACTGAGGGGACTATATGTATCTCATACTTGCTGTAACGTCTTGTTTCTATATGAATATAGTAACAAAGAGGAGTTAGAAGAAAGGCTGCTGACTAGTAAAAGTAATGCTGAAGGATTTGATATGATACAAGTGCATTGTCACTATATGATGCTTTAACAAATTACTTTATGTATACAACTTTGATAACATCTCCAAGAAAGAGGTTTTAGAAGGCTACTTGTATTCAAATGGAATGATCACGCTTGTTGTTCCAAAAAAAAGGTTATTCATATAAACATCCTTCACAAGCACTAAAGTTGTCTTTGCTCAAAAGGGTAAGGCGTCAACTATTGCAAGGTAAATAAATAAAAAAGGAGTCACTCATTTCATTCTAGCATTGTTCATTTTTCCTAGAAACATAAAAAATATCCAAGCCTTTATTTTTTTTTCTTTTTCATTTAGATTCATTCTAATAATAAAAAGAAAGCATATTGCTTTAGAGAAGAAAAATAAGAACTCCCGCTCCACCTCCGAAGAGGCAAAAGACCAGCTACCCGGTACTTCAACATCCAAGATGCTCTAGGAACATCCCTTCAATCTCGGAATGGGCAAACTATAGAGCTCGAGTGTGAAGAGAAAAAAAAAAGGTTGAAGAGAGCCTTCTTTTATAGCTTTTGGTTTGTTTACATTGTGACTTTGAAAAACGTTCCTGAGTTGAAAAATTGATGGACTGCATGAATTATTTTAAGGAGAAAGCTATTCCTCATCCCTCATTGGTTGACTTTGTAGCAGGCTTAGATCGTAGGATATGTTATTCAAGTAGTAATACACCTAATACCAGAAAGGAACATTATAAAATTGGATTGACTCTATCCAGTATAGGATCCATTACTGCTACCAGCGTTAGCGCGAACGCTTTATTAAACCATAAAATACTAAACGCTTATTTCTGCCTTCAAACGGCAATGTATGATATCATAAAGGCTTATATTACTGGGAGTTCTTCTTTGCTCTGTCTTTGCCAAAACAATTATTGCTATAGAAGTAATGAGCCTTCTTTGATTCATCAAGGATCACCATAAGCCCTGGTAAACCTTTCAGTGTCATCACCATAAACACATACGCGCACACTAGACCATATATTACGGTATAACACGAAGTCATATCAGAAAAGTGGAATTTGCGTCAAATTTCATTTTATATTTTGCATCTTGTGCTCTAAGTGTGGAATTTATGGAACGTGATAAAGAGAAATTAGAGAAGAACAACCTGTCGTCGTCAGAATTGTGAAGAAGAGTGCCGAAATAGGATCAATATGGTTCACTATCAACCCGCGCTCTTCTGGTACATGTCCTGTGATTCAAGTGGAAGAAGTTCGTAGTCGAAGTAGTAAAAGGCAAAGTGCCGTCAAAGTGGAAATGAGTGTCGTTTGTTTACTTTTTTATTTATTTTGTATTAAGAAGGAGCTGTTCATCCGCCAGTTTGGATTCAAAATCCAGACGAAGGCCAAGCATCTTCTTTACTTCATTTACTGTCAATCTCCAGTTAATTGGGCTTGAACTGTTGCCCCAAAGTTCATGTATTTCTGAGGGCTAATGATCACTTCATGTTAGTATTCGTTTAAAATGTCACATCATACTGTTACCTCTTCAAAGTTAAGTATAGTAGACATCTGGTTCAAGCGAGTAAACTTATCACGCGAGAGCCATTCTGTTATAGAGGATAGATAAAGGATGATAGATCGAAGATCTTTATCAAATCTTAGAGCACCGTATTGATTAAATCGTGTCTGTGAAACAATTCGTTCCCACTGAGCAGTGATAATGTCTAGCATCAGATCCATCAAGGTATTAAAGTTATTTTCCGTTAATGTGTGTTTGTATAAATGAATTAAGTGATTGAAGCCTTGTCTAAACCTTTTGACAAACTTTTCTTCAATATCTGCCTCATTATACTCATCTTCTTCTAGAACGTATTTAACTTCACGATATGATTCTTGAAATAAAGGCCGAATACGTGGCTTGAGTACTTGGTTCACTAGTTGTTCGATACCATGCTATATACAAAATCCAGTTTATTGTTCTCTTTCTCATATTTGTGTACTTACCTTTAGTAACTGATTGAACTTGTCTGCAATTCCTTCAAACTTGTCAATGGATGCGGTGACCCTTGCTACATCATTCTCCTCATCCAGCCAAATGGACCTTGTGATCTCAGGTTGCAGCTCCTTAGCTAATCGATGTGTGTAGTCTGCACTTATATCTAAATTGTTCAACACGACCATATAACTTATTTTAGCATTTTCAATCGCTTTTTCTGCGTTTCTTCCTGTCGTATCATGTGCAGTAAAGACAGTGGACATGTGTTGCTGAAAATAGTGTATATACTGGTTTTCTAAAGCTTTAAGTAGAGTGCGAACTGTAGAGGATATCACGTCTGGTTTATATGTTGATATGCATCGTTTGAGTATTGTCTTTAGGATGAAAAAGACGTCATCTACACATGTTGACGAAGCGTGAGGTGTGGTTGGATCGTAGTCATCCAAATGAATTGCTTTGGTAATGCTTTTCTTCAGCAAGTATTCGTCAATTACTAGATATGAATTCATCATTTCATGTACGCGTTTGGATAAACCGGAAGAGACAAGTAGCCCGTTCGGTCCGTAGAATCGACTGTCTTTGCCTTTCATCACCAGCTCTTTTTCATCAGAGGCAAGTACATCCATTTCATCGCTGGCTCGTTCACTCATAAAGCTATTAAACAGCACAGTACGCTGACTGATGAGGGATAGCTCGTAGAGGTTGGCATCTAATTGTCGTGGATCAACCAATGGATTATTACCATCATCATTTTGAGTCGATGTAGATGTTGAAGGATTAGGTGATGCTCTGTTAGGTATAGTGCTGCCGTTTCGAAGCATAGCGATCATTAAACACTGTATTTCAACAAGCTATACTCCCATATTAATAATGATTACTATTGTGATATATTTCTTCCCTAAGTCATTATTCATTACCTTTGTCTCTAATTTACGCGTCTGTAGAAATCGATCTAAGATGGCTACGCCTTGCTTATCACTCTCCTCTTGTAGTCGTTGAATGACACGCAGCATTTTTCCTTTACCATAGTGCATCTCAACAAGGGGTTGGTGCTGATCAATGATGACCGCAATATTTTCAAACAGTCTTGTTAACGCATCAGCAAAATAAGTAGGTGCAGTTACTTTCTACACTATTTAGCTCAGATTGTCTCGTTTTTTGTTCATCCTTTACCTAAACCCTCACTCATTTCATCTGCACAACGTGATTTAATAATGTTACAAACGAATCGTGAATACTGATCCAATCCTTCTGTTTGACAGTTAATGAGAGGAAATAGTTTGAAGTAACGTGTAATGTCTGCTTGATTCCTTTCTGCCACTGCGTCATCAAATCGACGACTGAATATATCAAATAGTGTTGCTTTGGTTTCTGCTAGTGTCCTTTCTGGATGATCTGGGTATTCTGATGTAGGCTTGATAGAAGGTAAGCAAAGGCGTGTAAATACAAATGATGACTTACCACTGTGAACTCGGCTAGTGATCCTTTCAAGATGGATGAGTCTATCTTTGATGCTCTCTGCAATAAAAGCGCTGCACGGTCATACTCTTTCTTTTGCATCGCTTCGTTGAGACTTGAGATACAAAACTTTAACTCCTGAACGTCTTCTACATACTTGATAGCAAGTTTTGCTCTTGTCTGTTCTTTGTCGAGTTGTCTTACTTTGTCGCTAATCATCTCAGCCAAATGGGCTGTTTGACTGACTGTATCTGTAAAAGCAGCGGCTTTTACTTTCAAGGTATCTAATTGCGGCCTATGATAAAGCGTGTTTTTATATGTGAAAGAACGAAAGACATACAGGATGAATAGTTTACGTTATAGCTTTGAGTGAATTTAAGGATGTGTCTAGAATAGATTCCTGCTTTAAAATGTCATCAAGAAAAGCATCTATGCGATTTTCTTCTTCGTCTAATTGGCGTAAACTTTCTCTTATTTCATCAATATTGATTAAACTATCAAAGTCTTTATCAAGGATATTTGTCTGCATAAGAGACTGATTTGGTAGAGTAGCAGTGGGCATGTATTCACTAGACAAACCAAAAAATTGAGCTCAACCAAATTATATTTAAAGAAGTTCGGTATTTCAATCTTGTTCCTGGGCGTATGAGAGACTCGTTGCTTCAGTTGCTTTTCATTGTTACAAGTTCAAATAGTTTTTTCAATGTGTCGAGCAAGCAACAACATTATGATTTAGATTATCTTTAGCCTTTGTCTTTTGACCCAATTTCATTCATTGTCAAGAAAAGAAGAAAAATAAAAAGGAAGGAGAGAGAAAGAGAGATATATAAAAAAAAAGGATACCATCGAAAAGATAATATATTATGGAAAAAGCAATAACCACAAAGGAAATATTATTGTTTTATGAATGACGTCGTACTCTCCATTAATGCTTCTTTCTTTTTTTATTCATCATGTTGATTCATTCTCTCAGTCTTAGCTTTTGGTTGTAACACGTAATAAATGAGGCAATTGAAGACATACTTCTTTAGACCAACTAATATTTCTAAAAGAAATAAAGAGCAATTCTCCTCCATCTGTTAACAATAACACCTTTTAAAATTATGTAACAGCGCAATCCTGCATCCAAGCTAAGCCGTTTGAATATACGCGCTCTTTTTTTCATATAAAAAATGTTATTCGTTTTCTTTTCTTTATCTAATGAATAATTCACTTGCTTTTAGATATGAGACAGAAAGGTAACAAGAACAACACATAAAGACACAAGCTAAACGTGATTTAGTTTTTGTACCCCTGAGACACTTGGTACTTCTGTCAATTATGTCAATTTACTTTTAACTTCTTATGGATACCCTGTTCCAATCGTGGTTGATTCTTCTGATCCTGAAGATAAATGTAAAATTATCAATTGCATCTATGCATTAATCAACGATAGAAAAGTAAAAGAAAACAGTGGTTTAAAAAAAAAAAAAAAGAAGATTACTAAAGCGTCATCATAGAAAGACATACAGGAGAAACAACAATTATTAGAAAGAATTAATCAACTTGATAAGGATCAAGAGGAGTTACAGACATTATTAGCAAATCATAAACGAGAATACATGCTTCAAGACAAGAAGATATCAGAACTGAAAACTAAACTAGAGTAAGAGTGTATTATTTCCCTTTGTATGTAAACTTATAATGTAGTGCGAGTGAAAAGGAACAAAAGAGACAATTGACACAAAACACACGTCTAAAGGAAGAGATGACAAAGGCCAAGAATAATATGCAATATATGAAAGCGCAATATGCGGTAAGGCAGCAATGAATATTTCATCATGGATCTGGCTTACAAAAGAAATAGCATGAGACAAAAAGACACGAACAAGATATGGCAAAGATACAGGAGAGACTATTAAGACAGATGAACAATCACATGAAAATTAATGTAGCATCACTCGATATGAACTCACACTTTGCGACAACAATGGATAATGCAGCAGATGATGATGAAGTTGTTCAAGTAAGTGTAAAAAGAGAGAAAGATAACAAAGAATTAATGATGTACACACATTCAGGTACGTGCAATGTATTCTGATCTACTATTGAAAGCAACAAACAGAGAAAGGGACGCAAAAAGAGAAAGTGAAGATTTAAGAACAGCATTAGTACAATTATATACAGGAGTAAGACATCTATTAGAAGATAGGATACAGCAATTCAATATAAACAAGAGGGATCTTCAACGTGAGATTGCACGATTTAGTTTACCTATGGATTGTGGAGCAAAAGAGGCTTTGAAGGAAGTAGAGGATCTGCTGGTCAGGTTAAGAATGGAATGGAGTCATCAAATTGATCAAAGACCGAATGAAAACATAGATGAGCAACTACATGAAAAGGAAAAGGTGATTCAATCTTTGGAACAATCAATGGAAGATTTACTGCAAAATATAGGTACCTTTAATGCATTGTTATTAATCATTCAACTAAATATTGTAAAGAGGCAATGAAAATTGAATACGAAGGAAAGATGCAAGTTTACAAAAGATTTGAACAAGGTGGCTTCTTTGATACTGTAATGCCTCAGCCTGAACCAGTTGTGCTATCAGAGTAAGTGTTTTTCTATGTACTGAATGTTTAGCTAACTTTATAAACAGTTCCGAGAGCTCCGTAACAGAATTAGATCTGGAGAATATAGCAAAATATAAAACAATAAGGAAAAGAATTATGAGAGATAGACGAAAGATAACGGAAGCAGCTGAAGAGTTGGGAAGGCAGAGAGCACAATTAGAGGTAACAATACATAGCTGAATATCCCATATATCCCACTTACACAGACAAATGCCCAGGCCGAGAAATGGGCAATTAAACATCTAAAATATGAAATACAAAAAAGAGAGATATTGGACCAAGAGAATACATCGTAAGAAAATGATATAAAAAAGACATGACTCCCTTTTTAACACTCAATATAGCTCTCCACCCAACCCACCCGAACCTGAACCTGTCTCTGGCCATGAGCCTGGACGTCCTTACAAACGATATAAACTAGCATCTATGGGTACTCCTTCTGGCCGATAATACCAATCTAATAAACTATATTCAAAGATTCAACTAATATGTGTGTATATGTAACATATGAGTGTGTATGTATGTGCGTATGTGTGGTTTACAAGTTGATTTATTTTGGAACTTGAATTTATTATTGACGAATCAACACAGTGAGCTTGATTATTTAACGGAGACGACGAGCTTCACGTTCAGATTCCAAAAGGCAGAGAATATCGTTTTCACGAACGGGACCCTTGACATTACGAATGATGGAACGGTTGGTATCGTCCATGAATTCAACGCGGACTTGGGTGACACCACCACGAGAACCGGTACGGCCGAGAACCTTTGTAACTCTAGCGAGCTTAACGGGAGTCTTTGAGTCCTACGATTGGAAGTTAATGCATCTGATTGAATTATGCTCAGTAGAAAAGGAACAAAATAAGGGTGAGTGATGACTATCACACATAATCTGCATTTCATATCTTGTATCTATTGCATTTAATCCATCTTTGTTGTCATCTACTCTCCCTTATTTTGTACTTCTATTATGACTTGTAACATACCATGATGGAAGGATCTATAAGAAAAGGGAAGGATTTCTTTACACTGTCAAGCTCCCTCTTGGTTTCCAACAGAATCCATGAAGGATGGAGGGGCATATTGTCCGGGCCGGAAATGTATCTGGCCGCAAAAAATTTCTGGCGATCCATGGGGTGTCTTTTTTTTTTTTTTTCAAGACAACACTTTCTCCAATCAGTAAAGTCCTGCATCAACTGGTAGACATCGCTTTATAAACTTTTTAGGTCTTAGTAACATATATTATGTTGAATCTCTTTCTCTCTTTCATTCTTTATTAATGCAATTCGCAGCAATGGGCCTTGTGACAAATGGAAATCAAGGACTAATAAACATGCAAAGTTGACAAGAATGGATAGCATCGTAGCACCTCTTATCGACCATCACGTGCATTTCAGGTCATTGAAGAAAAGAAACGAAATGCGAGGGAAGGTTCTTGGTCTGATTATAAGAATTACACTGGTGCTGTTTCAGGAAGTGTGTTTGCGCCCTGCATTATTGGTAGGATAACATAAAGAATATTATAGTCTTTGTAATAAACTTTCTCCCCTTTTGCTTTCATACAAACTAAAAAGAGAGAGAGAGAGAGAAAGAGAGAGATTACACAAGCTACAGATGCCCTTTAAAACTAGATTTTTTTACCTTTTTTTGCTTTTGTTTTTGTTATTTTTTTTTTATTTAATAATGATTGAAAGAAAGCATAGGCCATCGTCATCTTCGTTAAATATCTTTAGAGGAGTAAAATCACTATTGTCAAGAAGAGAAGGTTCATTAAGCCGGCAACCAAGTTCATTAAACAATAAAAGCCATGAGTTATATGCAAGGGAAGGTGTAGCAGTAACATTGACTACAGATTTTGCCAGAAATGATCATGGACCTGTCAGTCTATTACAAGCCAATAATTTATCCTTTCTACCGTCCCGTTCTGTGGTGTCTTCATTTGATACCAAAGCCTATGTTCATTATGAACCTAGAAAAACCCAGGTGATCCTAGGCACGAGCCCAGACGCGAAGCACTGCAAATTATTAAAACTCACCGTGCAACAGTTTGCCTGGTTGATACAGTGTCTTAATGAAGAGCAGCTTGTGCATGACTCCGTTGCAAAACTCCTTTCATCCTCTTCCCATGACCTCTTGTTCAACCTTCAACCTCCTATGCTCGGTGTTCTCGGCACGAATCCATCTCGATCTTTGGGAAAAAAGCTCATACGCTTTGTTCGACGCAAAAAGAATGTTTCACACAATTTACTACACCGTCAGTGCATATTCATGTTACCAAAAGCACTTTTAATACAAGCAGCAAATTATATCCCCAAAACAAAGCCTTTACCACCTTCACCTAATACATTGCCTGATAGTATGCATTTACTTTATGATATACCCCACCAGATCATATCTGCTTCTTACCTGAAACGACTCAGGCGATATTGTCACTATGTCTCCTTTTGTAGCCATGAGTTACTAATGTCTCAATCGAACAATGCTAAACTGATATCACCATCGCCTCCTGACTCTATCATTTCCAGTAATAATCAATGCGACCTCCTTCCTATTCGATGCGCTGACTGTTCTCTCCAATGCGGACTTGAATCTGTTCAACAACATCCTCAGCCACATCAAAAGAAGCAAGAGACATTTTCAGCATCAACAGCAGGTCGTCTTTTTTCCTCCCTGATTATCACACAACCAAGCTCCTATGAGCAACAAACAGTCATGTTTCCAATTTCTTACATCAATTATATCAATAACAAGCCGACGGAATCTCAAATCGTAATGTCATCTGCAGTTGCACCAGAAAGGAAAAAAGCATTTGATACCCTTACTAGGCATCAGCGACCTCAAGCCTTTTCTGCCTTTCAGTATATACCTCCAGAAAGAAATGCGTCTACGAGTGATGTTAGCAGTATAGAAGAAGAATCAATAGAAGAAGATCTTGAGGAGGATGATTGTTCACCACAAAAGTACGGGTATGTCGCTGTTGACAACGAAGCTGAAGAAATACTAGTTGTATTTCCAGGCATGGCCGTGTCACAATACATGTTTGAAAACGCATCATTCGTGCCAGCACCTTGGATCGAACCCGATACACCTTCAGCAGACAAGATGGAACGTCGACTCCCTGAAGATACTCAAGAGGACCCGTCTCCTTGGGTGCTAGAGTGTGCCCTTACTGCCTGGCATCGTTGTGAGATGAAGGTGGTTACATTACTCATGCGTCTCTGTGCAACCATGCCTTCTCGCTATAAAGTTGTGATCATAGGACATTCGCTTGGTGGAGGTAATTAAATGATATCAACGGAGCCAAGTTATTAAACTTATTTCGTCATTAGCTGTTGCCTGTCTTTGTGCTTACTCTCTAAGGACGACAAAACTGTTGTTGAACAGACATATCACGGTCTGCACCATCTTTTCACCTCGTGTAGCCAATAAGACTTTTTTACAGACTCTTTCGACGCGAGATGTCAATGTTATTCGTATTACAGACCATATGGACCTAATGGCCCGTTTACCTCCACGAACGTGTGGACTGCTGCATGCCGGTGATTCAACAGTGATTTTGTCTCCCGATATTGAGGATGGTTACGTGCTTGAAAATATGCAACCGGAGATGATAGAAGATACCCTTCATAGAACGTGTTCAACCAACGATGTCATTGGTACTCAGTCCAAGCATTCTATCTGGGGAATAGAATTAGATAATGATTCAAAAAAGTGCATTTCAAATTTATTGCAATAAATAATAAAAAGAAGCCTAGTTTTCATTATAAGGTGGTGGTTCTTCAGTTCGATCGTCCAATGGATGATATTCTCTATTATTAGATCTTTTCAATCGACTATAGACCCAATTGACGCCTGGTACTTGTTTCCACCATCTCTTATGATGACGATTCCATGCTTCTTCATTTTCATAAATAGTTGGATCTGCTGATGACATTGTACTATTCTTAGTTTGCCACTTGGTCAACACTGACTTTATAAACCTGGGATAAAAGTGCCGCACTGCAAAGATGATGCCTACGACGACACCTGCAGTAATAAGAGCAACCACAGCTGCTGGCCATTCTTTACCCACTTTCCATTCTCTTGTATTGCTATAGTAATAAGGCGGTAAATCCTGTCTTATCTCACAAACAGATTTGTTCGAACAATGACCAGGAATACCACTATCACCCATCATGCACTGCATATTGTATTGGCAACGGGATCCCAAAGTTCGTTTTGGTTGGCATGTTTTTGTCTTTTTATCACAATAAGATGTTCTACTGCAGTTTCCTATCAACGGTAAATCCTCTACAGAGATCACTTCTGGTCCACGATAGGCAACATAGCTTATGAGTTGGTCAGTGATGGGTATTGAAAAACAAGGCAAGCCAGTGTCGTTTTCAAAGCTTATTTGTGAATATAGAAATGTATATGCTGGATCCCTATTTAGTTCGAATCCCGGTTTGTCTATAAGCAACATTTATTAAATGTCATCGTCAAGTCTTTTTCTTCTTTACCTCGG
Organism: Rhizopus sp. PT2906; assembly: GCA_025529335.1. Lineage (NCBI taxonomy): Eukaryota > Fungi > Mucoromycota > Mucoromycetes > Mucorales > Rhizopodaceae > Rhizopus > Rhizopus sp. PT2906. The sequence continues at coordinate 85,836 of JAMYHX010000101.1, forward strand.
CTTTTGCATACTAAGCCTTCTTCTGTTGCAAAGCAGCTATGAAGTGGAAAGAACTGACAACTTGTTGGGTCTATACAGTTTTGAACATAGGCTGTTGTTGAACATGTAATAAATAATAGCAGTAGTAGCACTATCCACATTAGGCTTTTTTTTATATTTATTTTATTTTATAAAAAGACACAATAGTACACACACATACTGAATAACTTAAATTATCTGAATCAATGAAATTGATTGGCCAATTGAAATCATGGTCATGTTTCTTTTATCTTAATAAACCTGCTCAGGTGTTGCATTATCTCTGACAGTGATACATATTTACACGAGATTTTTAATAGTCTTTTACACTTTACTTTATTGGGTCCGTTTATGTTTTTGTTTGTATTGAACACTGCCTCATACTAATATCCTCCATCGTTGACTCATGAAACCCATATGCATCTTTTGTCTCATGATATGGGGTGTGTGTAGTGCTTACTCAAGTCTACGCCCTTATGATTTAAGCTTTTTTTCTCTCTCCCTCTCTCTTTTTTTAGAATAAAATACAACAATATAATATATCGTCTTGACATAGATTGTCATAATTTATGAAATTGAAAAATGGAGCAAGGTAAACACATACTCCAATATATCAAAACTAAAAATAGAGAAAAGAGAAAAGAAAGATAGCTAATAGTTCATTTCCTGTAGAGGTTTATACACGATCACATATACACATACAGTAGTTCTTTTTGTTAATCAATACTATAGCTTTATTATTTGATTACGAAATTTCTCGCTGCAGGTCCCTGTAAGAATGCCGCACGTGTCCTTGAAAATGAACTAGCTCAGCATAAAGAACTACTTCCACACTCAATCAACTATGAAGGCAAAAAGGTGCCAATGACAATAGACCGACTAGTAAGAGCATAATACATCTTGTTATTAATTACTTATTTTTATCAACAATAGTCAAAAGAACATCCAAATATTAGTGATAACTATTTACTCGATTTATTGGAAAGATTACTAGATCATTTTAAAGAAACAGGTGATCCAAAGAAAGCTAGAGTAAGCGCTTTAAGACACGGAGATAGGTCTTTGATGACTATGCTTTCAGCATTCATTCCCAAACAAGATGAAAAAAACCACTGTAATTATTTAAACATGACAAAAGAACAGCTTAGAGGATTATCCATTCGTAAGTGTGAAATCAACCTTATTTAAATGGATTCTGACCAACATTAGATCGATTACTCATCGCAAGGGAATTGGGAGTCAAAGCGTTTAAAAAGAACCAAGTGCCAACCTCTTTATCCACATTTTATAGAGAAGTAAGAATGTTGATGTGTAGACTTATTCCTCACCTCTTCTTTTATTTTAGCTTGTTACTATCTCAGGTCATCGCAATCCAGTCTATTGTGTTGCTTTCGATAAAACAAACAGACGTTTATTTACAGTATGTGTTTATCTTGCCTCTTTAGGGCATTTAAATAACAATCTATAGGGAAGTGATGACTTTCTCGTCAAAGTATGGTGCGTTCGTACGGGCTACCTTATTCACACAATTAGAGGACACCAGAATATTATTACTGATATCGCCATTAATCAAGAAAACACACTGATAGCAACTGCCTCTTCAGACGGGTGTGTACGTGTCTGGACTATGGATGAATATAAACCCATCATGTGCCTTCGACCGAATACAACAACAGTAAGAAAGTATATGAATTAAAGCATCACTTATCGATTATATTAATACATATAGATTAAACCATTTACAACTGTTAAATTTTCACCTTCACCTAGAAATGACACTCGTTATTTGATGGCAACAAATGAAGATGGACTGGCACGACTTTGGAGATGGGATAGAGATACCTTGGAATTCTTTGATGTAGATTCACCTATCGCCTTTAGTTGTAAATTTAGAGCTAGAGATCGTTTACGATGTTCTTCGTTCAACTATACTGGTACACAATTTGCAGTCGCTGGTGATGACGGATTTGTCTATGTATTCTCCACAATACCTGTTGAAGTAGTTTATGCAGGCACAACACCTAGTCACCATGATTCTTCAGCTAATCAGCATCAGTCTCAAGTGGGCAGAGGAAGACGAAGGGTACCAAGTGTTTTATTCCCTGATAAGAGTGGACACATACAATCACAGACAGTAGTACCCATTGGTATACTTGAAGGACATATGGGCAGTGTGACAGATTTGGCATACAGCCATAATGGACAGAGAATACTTAGCGGGTAAGCTTAATACAAGAGATAAAGAATACGCTTTTTAATACTTGTTTAAAGTTGCCAAGACGGAACAGCCCGTATATGGCACTTTAATAAAACCACAGAGGAGTGGGAGTCGATCGTATGTAAGTATAAACAGTACATCACAGTCATTTATACTCACTGTTTTCAAAAGTGGACTTGAAACAGCCTATGGATGCGCCTGTTGTACAGTTTGAGGCTCCCAGTCATAAACAATCCAACATCAGCCATAAACGATATACAGACACAGAAGAGTTTGGCTCATGTATACCCTTTGATGACAACGATGAAAGTATAAGCAGTATGGATCAAGATGTTGATGTAAATAATACAGCAGAGCAACCATCTTCAGCCATAAATCAGGTCAAAGTATCGATGATTGCTTGGAGCTCAGATGACAAATGGTGTATTGTGGCGTCAAACCAAGGGGAGATAAGAGTGTACTATGCTTATGACGGTAGACCAGCATGTATGTTAAAGGGGCATCGAGGAGAAGTTTATGCACTAGACAATCATCCATTGGATCCCAGCACACTTTTGTCTGCTGGTTATGACGGAAATGTGATACTTTGGGATTTAGCTAGAATGAAGATGATTACTCGCCATCATCATGCTGGAAGAACCTTTACAGACTCTAAGTTTTCAAAAGATGGTAACAATATATACCCCTTTTTCTGTTGCTCCATGCTGATTTTGTCTCTACATGTAGGTATGAAATACGCCATTACGGATGAAGAGGGGCATTGTACTTTATATGGTATTGGAGGCCTAGAGAAGGATTATGAGCAAGTCCGTAGCTGGGAAAGGGGGCAATATTTTATGTCTGACTATCAAGCTCTTCGTTATTTCACGGACGGCAGTTTTGTTGATGAGGCCACTCAACAGATGCCATATGCTTTACCTCCTTCTTCCATAATCGACTTGCAAGGCGTTGCTTATCCAAATCAAAAGAAATTGGGTTATGGTAAGATATACTTCCATTGACCGTACTGTTACTTACTCTCTATCCCATAGGCAGAAATATTCCTACTGTATCTGAAACATTTGAACTTGAAGATATGAAGAGAAGTGCATGTTATGCAATGGAAGAAGAGGAGTAAGTAGCAAATCAGCTTTGAAATGAACAGCCTTTCTTATGTTATCTTAGAATGCGAAAAGTTAAAGCGATTAAGCTGCCATCATTAGACCGTGCAACTATTGCACGAAAAAGACGCGACTTTGTCAAATCAAGCGATGAAGAAGAAGCAGAGCTGGCAGCCAATACACCCTTTCAGTTTCCTCCTCCATTACAGCCATTCTTGCTTCCTGACGACTCTGAGGATGAAGATTACCGTGAAGACGGTCCTGATAACGCAGCTTATGCTTCTAGCGGTGAGAGTAGCGAAGAAGCTGGCTCGGATGATTTTGTGGCTAGAGATGATCAAGCAGAAAGTGATGCTGATCAAGAGGAAGAAGGTCCAGTGACTAGAAGCAGAGCAGGACAAAGACGACCTTCACCATCACCTATCAGAGGTCCTAGTAGTAGAGGCACAGTGTCTAGTACGCGAAGAACAAATGCGCCCAGAAGACGGGGACGTCCAAGACTTAACAGAGATAATATGCGTGGTACAGGTCGAAGAGGCCGTCCTTCCCGTAAGCGAAATAGATCAGATGACGAGGAAGAGGAGCCTGTAAGGCCTCGATTTAGACGACGATTAGCACATGTATCATATTTGGAAAGCGACCCTGATGACATAGAGGATGAAGAGGAGGAGGAGGAAAATGAATATGTCACTGTTGACGAAGTGAATGACGATCAAATGGAAGTGTTTGTGAACGTTGAAAGTCCGAATAGAATACAGAGAGAGAATAGTTACCCAATAGCATCGAGTAGCCATAGTGCTTATGATACAAGAGGTGGGGGTTCAGGCATTACCACTCGTAGTTCTGCTAGCCATACTTATACTGATGAGCAAGAAGACCGCAAAGGGAAAAGGATTCTGCGCTCTATGGCTAACGATGTTGATAACCATGAAGATAATCATGGTCCATTGAGTCCTTATTCATTCAGGTCACATCAAAATGGTATTGGTAGTTCATCCTCGATCAGTACACATCCACCACGTCCTAAACGAACACGCTCTCAACAGATGGAGCCACCTAAACCCCCTGTTCAGTCAAAAACAACTGCCAAACGAGTAGGGAAGCAGCGTGGTTTCCCAAGGATATTGTCTAAAGATGAAATTGAATTGTTCGAGCCAATACCTTGGATTAAAAACGTTGAGCGATCTGTGTCGAAATATTTACCACAGACAGGCGACCATATTGTGATCCTAACAGAAGGACATCGACAGTACCTGAGGCAATCAGAAATGAAGGATCTCTTTGATGAGAAGCATGGTGTGATCGATCGACATGAGCCTGTTATCTTTGCTCAAGTGGCTGGCATGAGCTGGCAAGTAGGCCCTCCTACCTACTGTAAGCTCAAGGTATCTCTCCTTCGTTTACAAAACCTGCAGCAAGTCCTATCACACCAAGCTGCTCCTAACTGGGTATCATTGCATAGAGAAGAAGTAATTGACTATTCTGATGAAGATGGATGTCCTGAATTTATTATCCTTTGGGAAAGATTCTATGCATCCATGGATGTATTCCGTAACCTTCAAGTTGGACAAGCCGTGGATGCTGTTTATGATGAAAGTGGTACATATAGTGGCACAATAGCTAGTCTTAACCAAAAAGGACTGCAATGGAGACAGGCCAACTTACCTAGTCCCTGGACATACTTTCATGTCGTCTGGGATGATCCAAACTCTAAGCCTGATGATATGTGTCCTTGGGAATTAGTGCCACATGGTGAAAACTTTTATGATAAATATGATGTCGGACCAAGGCTTACGAACGAAGAAATAAAGAGAGCCAAAGACATCCTCATTTGGCTAGCAAGTTCAGAAGACTTTGCACTCTATGTACAACAAGTGGATTATTATCAATATCCTTCTTATCTTACAATTGTTCCTTACCCTGTCTGTCTGGATATGGTCCTAGAAAGATTAGAAAATGGATTTTACAGATCGAAACAGGTAATGATGCTCATGAAAGCAAATCTCTTACTAATACTCTTCTTAGGGCGTCATTGATGATATAGAACTTATCAAAAAGAACGCAATGCGTTATAATGATGAATCGTCAGCCGCTCATAAGAATGCTATTAGAATGGCAAACTTTTTTAAAACACGCTTCATGAGTAAGTTAAATACAACATCAGTAAAGTATTTACTAACTGGAAATAAAGACCCTCGTATGCCATTATCTTGGGCAAAGGGTGGTGGCAGGAAGAAGGCAATCGTTGATAAATCAGACGACGAGTATCAAGAAGAACTACAAAGGGAAGAAGAATCGGAGGAAGAACCTGTTTTAAGGAGAACAAGACGGTCCACAGGAAATTCTGATGATGATGAAGACTTTATTGTGGATGATGATGATTATGATTAGTGAGATCATTGAATCTTGCATGTAAATAAACACTTGATCAGCTATAAAAAAACCACGTAGCTATGTTTATGAAATGGTTTGTATTTTATTTACATACCCTTGATGTATGCAGGGTTTGCTTTAAAAACATTTTGGATAATGGAAATGATATTTTCAAGAGCTTCGAGCCATGCTTTCATTTGAGCCATAGCAGCGTCATTGACAACGCCAATCTTTTCATAAAAGTCCTTACGGTAAGGACAAGCTTTCATTGCAAGCTGTTACAAAAAAAAATTAAAGCCTGCTCATGTTAACAAAGGTAGAACTTACAGCAAAAACAGGACGAACAATGATACTATGGTACTTCTTAAGTGTTTGTTCATAAGCCTTTGTGAAGGAAGTATTCAATTCTTCAGCAGGATCTGACAAGCTACGACGTAAAGCTTGTGCAGTAAAATCGAGACCTCTTTTGTAAAGAGTTTAATAAAATATCCTATTTCACGCTTATTTTTTTACCTTGTCAACCAGAGGAGACCTTCTGTAGCTACTCTCTTCTTCTCGGGGGCTTCATTCTTCATTAATTCTTCCAATGTATTATTGGCTGTAGGATTCGACAGATAACGATCTCTGATTTTCTATTTTTGCATCACTTATGTAAGTATTTGGCTCATCCAATGAGCAAACACACGTTTACCTTAATATTACCGTTCATGTCATTTTGAACAACTGAGAAAGCAGCAGAACCGAGCAAGTCTGTGAACAAGAAACACGAGATGAGCAAAGGCTGCGATAACTTCTCCATATTTATACTATACCAAAAAGCTTAACAAGTCCTTCTGTAGCTTCCAAGAATTGTTCAGTATCGACACCTTTGCTAGTGTCAACATCAGTGTAAGAGCGCTTGAGAGTTTCAAAATAGGTCATTGCGTTTGTTGGGAGGAAAAGAAAGTAGAGTTAAGGAGAAAGCCGCTTTTTATTTATTAAATATTGAAAATTTGAAGAACCGCATACGGTCTTTTCCCCATCATGTTGTCACAACTTGGAAATTCACTTGTCTCTAAGTTGAATTCTATACAAGAATTAAATATAAAGCGCTAAGCCATCTTTTGTTTTACTGTAATTAAATGATGTTTATTAGCATTGAGACATTTAGAGTATAAAATATCATTATAGTACGACACGTTTCCTTGGCAACACAAGCATAAAATGCTACTATAAATACATACAGTGAAGCTTGATATTTTCATGAGCGAGTCGCCTGTTAGGAATTCAGATACCGACTCTGGATTTCTGTAGCAAGCGTTAAAAGATATGCTATCAGACAAACTCTTCTTTTTAGCATTTTCCTTAGACACAGTTAAAAGCATATAAATATCATAACAAACAATAATAAGGGACAAGAAATCTGATCTTACAAAAAAATAATAGCAAAAAGTCTCTTTTATTCTCTGAATTTATTAATATTTGTGTTAAATATTGAGTACGCTTGTAATTAATACAGAGGCCATCTATAAATCCTGGCTACGTTCGAGTTTGATATGGCTTTCTCCTCACTACTCCCAAGATCTGGCTTGCACAATCAGTATGTTTAGTTTTACTACGGCTGGGGTAGACAGCACATGATTGGAGTATTCACTGTTCCTAATCCCCCCCCTTCTTTCTTCTTTGTATTCATTTTATATGGTTATCCTTTTTCTTTTTATTCTATTCGCCTTGCTTTGATTTCTACTATTTAATTAGGAACGTAATTCACTTAGCATTTTTTTTTGGTGAACACTACATGCACCAGAAAACACACCAGAAAATAAGCTAAATAATGTAAGTACAAGTTATCATAATTGCATGGGATTGATCAAACTGACAACATAAAATTAGAATAACATTTCTTTTTATCTCTCCTTCTTCCAAAAAAATACTAATCAAGACAGTAACTTCATAAAGCCATGTTTAGCTTGGCGCTGCACATTGGATAGCCTTATTGGGCGACATCATAGGTAATGAGCAGAGGTAGTGCCTGTAGTATTAGTCTAATCTCTACTGTATTTCCTGGTGCATGTAGTGTTTTCCCGTATATGCCGCCCATATTTCCTCAAAGAGTTTTTAAAAACAGATATAATCAATAGGAACTCATTATACCAGCCCTTACCTGACATCAACTATCCTCTCTTAAACCAAAAAAAATCCTGTCAGCAAACCAGTTGATATGAGTTCAATCAACAACATCATTTTGTCCGCTGCTTCAAAGTTCATTGAATACGTAAGTTGCTTTGGAGACAACTATCTTCTGGTCACACAATTAGACGCATTCTTGAGGAATGATGTGGATGTCGATAATTGTGCTCTAGATACCATGAGGATGGCCTCGATTTCCTTAGGAGTATAAGACCAAGCTTAAACGGGAAGATTGTTGTCGTCATTGACGCAGCGATCAATCTCGTAAGCGGTCGCCGAATTTCGTACAATCCACAGGTAACTGTAGATGGTACATTGGCTACTACTTTGTACAATGAAGTCATCAAGTACAGATGCAATCTAGCCAACTCGAACAACGTTCTTCATGAAGCATTTTTAATGTAAAAATATATTTTTTTTAAAAGGATAAATTGAAGCCATGCTTTATGAATATGACAACAAAGAGTAAGTCGAGTATACTGTTCTAATAGACAATATGATTGTCCTTGTCACACAGCATATTAATTAAGGATGTGTTGAGAGACTGTGGGCTGTCATTTTATATGTGATACAGCCAAGTTTAGAGCGCCTTGTCTAGGCATACTTTAAAGTTGGTTGCATTTTCCATTTTCTGCTTGATCTTTAATGGAATCTCTTAGAAAATACCTTTAGTATAGCAAAGCTTTGTTTATTATTGACTCTTCTTTCTCGGAATAAAGCATTGAACAGTGGCGCCTATAAGCACCAGATTACATACTTTTTTTTTTTTCAAAAGCTCATGTAGAAACACAACCTTCCGTCTCGACGAAAAATACACATAGTTTGGCAGTAATAAGCATAAGAATTATTATAAGTAAGTACTTTTAATGCTCAGAAGATGTTAATGGTCCAGAAAAGTGGCCATTCAGCTCTTTTCGAACATGAAGATACTCTTTCCCTCCAAAACTATACAATTATTTTAGCAAAAATGTATACCTACAGGCTCGTTATATCATTTTACCTTTCCCAGAGAAAGTTGGTGAGTAGATAATAAAGGTTTTGATTGGCATTTCCATGGTCTATATTATGGTCACTGTCGGGGAAATACTGAACTTGATAATTGTGGACATTTGCTTGTATTAGCTTATTGACCAAAACAGCGCTATTCTGAAAGTGAACTATACAAAAGCGTTTAATATAAAATAATAGCTAGATATTGGTTGAATTCATCATTACCATTATCATCAGCCGTGCCATGGACCAAAAAGAATTTCGCATTATTGAATCCTTCCATATTATTCACTGCACTTTTGTTATATCCATCAGGGTTCATTTGAGGCGTCAGCATATACCGTTCAGTGTAGATAGAATCTGTGAATGAACCCTTTTAATACAAATGAACCCCCCTTTTTTGTTTGTTCTTTACCATAATACCGCCAATCAGTAACTGGTGCAACGGCCATTCCAGCAATGAACAATCCACTATTTGCTTCGATGACTTTAGATGTCAGATAACCTCCATAAGACTAACAAAACCAAAATTAACTGCAAGTTCACTAAAAGATGATTACGCGTACTTACCCAACCCCAAATAGCAATGCGCGCGGGATCTACATATTCAAGCGATGCCCAGTGTCTATTGATGCATAATATTAAGAAAAACTGCTTACGACATAATTACTTGTACTTTACTTTGCTGCGTTAATTTGATCGATTGTTTCAAGCTCTCCCAATCTACCTTTTACACCTACTCTATATTTTCTTCCTTTAAACCCTGTTCCTCTTCCATCAACCTAATAGGATCATAAGTCAGCTCTGCTAATCAAATCTTTAATATGGTACATTACGTTCACCACGATATAGCCCAGCTTGCTTGCCAAAAATGTGCTCCAGTTGAGTTCAAATGTATATGCAGCAGTCTGAGATCCTGGGCCACCGTAAACTTGAAATAGAACTGGGTATTTTTTTGTCGCATCAAAGTCAGGCGGTAGCAGTTCCCTCGCATCCATACTCACTCCTCCACTTTTAACAGTCACCATACGCGCCTTGGGAAGCTCATAGTTGCTTATCAGCTCTTTAAGGGCGCTGTTGTCCTGTAGTACCTTTTCAAATTTAGGGTTATCAACACTTTTAACAACGGAGGTTGGTACATCTGGTCCCATATAATCCAATACATAGTATCCGCTGAGGGATGAGAATGAAGCTGAATAATATGCATGTTGCGTAGGGTCATCGGAACAAGTTAAGCACATCTTTGTAGAGCTTGGGTTTGTGCTGTTCAGGTTTATTCTATACAGATGACGTTCCAGATGCGATTGTTCGGTGGAAATGTAATGCCTATCAAGATGATGTTAGTTTCAGTTAAATGATGAAGCAAGTTTATATTACAAAAAGTTTCTTTTGCGGTCTATGACAATTGTTCTTGGTATCACTTCGTATTTGCCTACTGTCAACCACGTTGTATGCTTGCTCTTTTTGGCTCCTATTTTAATTACAGCAAGATGCATAAACCCCTTTCCATTGTCGACTAGGTCTATATAGGATATAAGAGGATAGCTCTCTTTACTATAGCTTGTGGATAGGTATATCATTGACTGAGAAGATTCAATCCACCCATCATCTGCTGGCTTATAAGTTCGTACGTTTTCTATTACTGCCCCGCTCTTGTTGAAAGTGACTAGTGAAGTCAATTCAATATCCTGAACACGGTTTGTTTGCTTGAACAACAGATGTGTACTAGAGTTAGTTGCCCAAAGGACATCTGTAATTATTCTGTCTGTTTCATTAAACTCTTTAAAATTTGATGTTATATTTGCCGTAATATTCATAGCAGAGTTGCTAGTGAGGACTACAGATGTATTGGATAATAAAGAATGAACATGAAGAGAAACCTGTGGATTAGGAGCACCAGGCTAATATATATCTGTGAATAAATACTCTATTAATCGGCCCAAGCTTACCTTTGGATATTTGACCACTGTTTCTTCAGGATAAATGCTATTTTCTTGAGTATAATGTTGTAAACGGATATCATGCACATTCGTCTCATTTGATCTTAAATAAGCAATATGCGTCGAATCAGGAGACCACCACATAGCAAGATTACTGTCAAATACTTCCTCTTCATAAACCCAATCAAGAACACCATTAAATATTGTACTTGATCCATCGTATGTAATTCTAGTATGATTCACTAGGTTTGTCACATACAGATCATTGTTCATAACATAAGCCTAATACGTTCATGATTAGATGAGTCTTTTTGTTAATATATATGCATATTACGAGCTGATGCCCTGAGGGGCTCCAAAGTGATTGGGATATGGCGGGTGTTGAATGAATAGTAGACATGTTGTTTAATGGTAACAATGACTGTCTTGCTATATCAAATATGTAAACGTTTGAAAGTGTCGAGTGTCTCCATTGTTTTGTCAAATTCGTTGTGAATAGTACATATTGGTTATCATTGGATATCTCATATGAATAATAAGTTATTGGATTGTTGTTAACTTTCTAATCATACAAGTATTAGCTATCAGTATTAGTATAAGCTTGTAAATATTTACTAGTCTTGATCCATCAACAAGTATCTTCTGATTATCATCTTCAATTGATTCCATGATTATGCTGCCTGTTAATGGTTCTATGTATGTATGTAGACCGTCCTTTGAATCTATAAAATATGCCTATGTGTTAATGCGTAAAATACAAGGTCAGCTATTATGCATCTACCATGATGGACCCATTTCAAGTCTGCTGATTTAGGGAAGAATGATGTATTATACAAGTCAGGAAAGTCTATATGTTTTGCTTTGTTTGATTGCTGATCAATGCTTTCTATGAGCTGAATTAGTCTTCTATGTTTAAAGAAAGAATAGACAAGTACCTGAACTAATCTGACTCAATCCAATAATCCATATGAGCCATAACAGTAAAAGAAATATCAGAAAACCGATGCAGATCCATTTTTTACTTGCTTTCTATTATATATTCTGCTTAGTATTTATTAAGTAGACCGTTTTATCTACCTTTTGCTTGTTTAGTATATTCTTATGCACTTCACCTCCTTCTATATCATTACTGCTGTTCTCGTTATTGTTGACTAAACTTTGCTCTGCTTCGTCCCCTTCAAAATTTCTCTGTTCATAATTGTATTTATAGCCTTCGTCTATGCTCATTGTGCTGTCACTGCCGTTGTCGTCACTAGTAATATCGAGTATATTTAAACTATTTCGACCGTCTACTTGTGCAATATAAGAATCTAAGTCGACAACTTCTCTCATTTCATATTCATTAGTTTGTTTGTTTGACCAAAGAGACATTATGAAATGACAACAAAAGAGAGAGAGAGAAAGAAAAAAAGAAAGAAATAATAATTTACCTTTTTATTTTTTTAGTTCAGGGCAGATGAATAAATAGGGCGAGTATACACAAAAGAAAAAAAAAAAAAAAAAAAGAAAAAAAAAGGGAAATATATACATATACATCATCGTATGAGGAGTTTAACTGAACATCACTCCTCCCCCTTTTCTCCTCCCTTTTTTAATAAGACACGTAGCAATCTTTCTTGGCTTTTTTGGAACTAAATTTAAACACTCGAATTGCCTTAAAAGTAAGAATGAAGTTTCACTTGAATACAACTTGTCTTTCTTCCATTTCCTTGATCCATTGTAAATGTTTCTACTTCTAATAGACTTATATAAGCCAATTGTTTGTTCAGTTCAGAATTTACCTTCATGAACACCTATTTTTCTATCTTGAAGGATGGTTACTATGGAAACAACGTCTACTATGGCTGTATCCATGCCGACAACAGTTATTATGTCATACAATTTAAGCGACCTATTAATCTGACTCACTATTATTATTATCCCAGCCTGTCCATTGTGTATTACTCTATTTACCCAATCAATGTATCTTTCGTATCCATGCTCTAATTGCTTTTCATTCCTATACATAGGATTGATGGCTGCTTCTATGGCAATAAATTTGGCTTCTTGCTTAAACTGATCCTCTAGACTAGTTGTCTCTTGACGAGAAAGCCTCCTCTTGTTAGTTTCTGGTTTTTGTTTCTTGCTGCTAGAATTCCCTTTCTTTTTACTTGTTCCTTGCTTTTTTGCATTACTCGTATTGTCTTTGAGTGGTTGTTTTTTACTGTTATCTGCGATGCCTGCCTTATGATGACTACTGCTACGTCTTCTTTCCTTATCTTTTTTAGAAGAGCTACTTTCAGCTAATACTGGTTTGAATTCATTAGCTAAGGGATTCAGCATGTCAAAAGATCTAAATTGAAAGCAGTAGATGCCGTAGTCAAACAAAATGTTTATAGTTAAACTCTTTATTTAAATTCAGATTGCACCAAGTCATGCATCTTTTTTGCTTACAGAGCCAATGATGAGTGAATGGATGAAAGGGGAGTATGTATCATGTACTCTATAAGTTACTGAGAATTGGCAATATACACTGAACAATGATGCCTTTGTTTGTTGATCTCGATCATTTGTACACATAAATTTAATATAAATATATGTCTTTGCATGATTCCTTACAGAGAAAGAGAGAATAAATACAAAAGGAAACCATCGACTCTCTATTCACTGTAGTTCTTTGTAATATTTGGATCAAACAAGTATATTCAGTCAAGTTCGGTTTTGAACTTTTAAACCTGCTGCTCTATTCCCGCTTTTTCCTTTTTTTTATACTTGTCCATGTTCCCACATTTGAAGAGACAAGATCAGCAATGTCCAGAGTGTCCGGTTTGCTTCAACTGCCAGCTACCAACAAACAATTGTGTCAATGGAGGCACATGCAACACTAGTGGCATTTGTCACTGCCCTGTGGGCTGGGGTAATGATTTATGCAGTTTATGCAAGACCCAAGAGACTTAATATGCTCAACTAGGTGGTTTGGACTGTGCCAATCCCCTATGTGGATCACTTTATGAAACAGATAGACCGCAAAGAAAAGATGACGAGGACTGTAGCTGTAATTCAGGGTATATATGCATCCACAACAGCTTCAAGAAAGAAAGAGAAAAAAGTATACTTACACTATTTTAGTTGGGGTGGTGTCAATTGCAACGTTTGTCAAAGCGATCAAGCATGTCAACCTGTGAAAGGTGCAAGCGCTACATGTATGAAAACTGCTGTTGGCCTTAAATCGATGCATGCATGGTGTGCTACTACAAGTAATATAGCTCCTGTTCTCTATACCTGCAACTAAAATATATATTTGTAGATATTCCCTGGATAAGCGATGACACATATGTATCTTTAGCCTGTGAATGGGAAAAGAGTGAATGTGTATTTCAGTTTTGGATTAACCGTGAAGAACAGTTTTATTGTGAGCTAAGTGAATGTACTCAGTCAAGTAAGTTACTCTATATTATCTATATCTATAATTGACCGCCGTTTCCCCCCCAAAAAAAAGCATCAGGTGATAATACTGTTACAGGAAACTGCCCTAAAGCAAAATGCTCGTGTATGAAAGATGCATATATGTGCGGAAGAGAAGTAGGTGGGTATATGCATATTACGCTAAGGGAAGATATTTACTCTTTTTAAAGATATGTCAGAACTTGTAAAAAACGTAAAAGGACCTTCAGAATGGTATTGTGAAAACGGGAAAAACTGCTGGTATAATGGTAGATCATATGCATATACTTTATTCCTGGATTTTAACTAAAAGAACTTAGAGTATTCGACGCTCGTGAGTGTATTTCCAGATAACATTCGATTATCCTGTGATGTAGGGGAATGTGTAAATGAGCAAGATATCCTAGATGCCGCGCCTATTGTAAAGTATTAAATATTGAAGGCACTTTCTCTATGCTAACTAGTGTATCCAGGAAGAGAGATTTTCTAGCTATACAGAAACGATGATCATAGCAGCCATAGCTGTTGCTTGTATATTACTATATGCTATCATAAAATACACGGCTTCAAGACAAAAGAAACTTTTTGGCACTCGTATACAACTAACAGATATGGATGAGAGTGATGATTTAGCAAGCTATTCAACAACGACAGAGGTCTCCCTGACTTTCTCAGATATATCCTATTCTGTTCAGGGTAAATCTATTTTATCCAACCTGAGTGGGTTCGTTGAGCCTGGTCAGATGTTGGCTGTTATGGGCCCCTCAGGCGCCGGTAAATCAAGCTTATTAGACATTCTTGCAAGAAAACATAAACGAGGCGTCGCAAGCGGAAACATATTATTGAATGGAACATCACCTAATATGAGACAATTTAGAAGACTTACAGGTTTTGTTGATCAAGATGACAGCCTTATGGGGACTTTAACTGTAAGAGAAACATTGACATATGCAGCCATGATGCGATTGCCACGCAGTTTGCCTTTACATGCGAAATTAAAGCGAGTCGAAGAGGTCATACAGGAACTAGGCATCAGCAAAATTGCTGATAGTAAAATTGGAATGCCTGGTAAACGCGGAATTAGTGGTGGAGAAAAAAGAAGAGTGAGCATAGGCAAGGAACTGGTAACAGGACCAAGTTTGTTATTTTTGGATGAGCCCACAAGCGGTCTAGACGCTTACAATGCAGGCGTTGTCATGGATTGTCTACAAAGACTTGCTCATGAAGGCAAAAGGACCATAATTGTTACAATCCATCAACCAAGATCTAATATTTACAAAATGTTTGATTCACTCATGCTGCTTTCTGCCGGACAATTGGTAACCTGCTTTTGGATATTTAAGCTCATAACTCATACTAATGTTTAGGTATATTTTGGTCCAACCAACTCTTGTTCAAGCTATTTCCGGAGCCTAGGCTTCTCTATTCCGGCTGATTACAACATTGCTGACTATCTCAGTAAGTAATATATAGATTGTACCTGATGCGATTTTTAACCCATGAAATATAGTTGATCTTACTATGAAGCGACCAGATGACACAGACTCCACACAACATGATACCCCTACTCCATTCAGTAACACCCAAAGAGAGCAAGAAGAATTTGATCTTTTATCAGAATCTAATCATGCTCATTATTTGATTGACTCATTTCGTTCTTCTGAACTGTACGAGAATATCAAGAACCGTATTGGTCGATCTAATCAAGGTGGTCCTTTTTCAGTATGGGTTGACCCGCCCGGACAAGATGTCTCTATCTTATCAATCACACAATTCTATCACGAATTAGTAAGTTAGAAACAGGCATACTATCTGTTATGTTAACGACTACTCCTATAGTCCCTTTTATCATCTCGGACTTTTATCAACATGTATAGAAATCCAATGCTGTTTTTTGCTCATTTTGCCTTCTCTGTCGTCCTTGCTATCTTACTCGGTAGTTTATTCTGGCAAGTGGATGTCGACCTTTCTGGCGTTCAAAATAGATTAGGGGTCCTATTCTTTATGTGTGCATTGTTAGGTTTTGCTGCCACAAGCTCTTTGGACATGTTCAACAAGGAGAGATTATTATTTATGCGTGAACGTGAAAACGGTTATTACAGCACAGGTGCTTATTTCCTGGCCAAAGTCATGTTTGATATTATCCCTCTACGAGTGATTCCACCTTTGGTAATGGGATCCATTTGCTATTACATGATTGGCTTAAACCCCTCGTTACTGATATTTGCAAAGTTCTTGCTGGTGTTGGTACTATTCAATTTGGCAGCAGCAGGATTATGCTTGTGTTTTGCTACAGGCATTAAGAACTTGTCAATAGCAAACTTATTAGCTAGTCTAGCTATGCTTTTTTCCATGTTATTTGGTGGCTTCTTATTGAACAAAGGTTTGAAAAATTTGTTTGAAAAATGCTTTTGCAATAACCTGCGTTATATAGATCATATCCCTTCTGTCTTGAGTTGGCTACAACATTTAAGTTTCTTCAACTACGGATATGAGGCCCTTATTGTGAATGAACTGAAGGACATTACTTTACGTGATAAATCTATTGCAGATATCCAAATACCTGGTCCTATCATTTTGGCACGCTTTGGTTTTAATGGGCAAGCGTTTTGGGCAGATGTTAATCGATTACTACTCTTTATTCTTTTTACTTTGTCCATTTCTTTTATGTTTTTGAAATATTTTGTAAAAGAGAAACGCTAATAAACCATTGACATGTTTACGCCAAAATGTACTTTAATGGTTCATTAAACAAAAATAAATTAAAAACGCCTATGGACACGGAGTGTATCAACCCCCAAAAAAATCGCCTGGTCTGTATGATATCTACTTTGTTTGTCCTTAGTAGGATCAATATCTTTATTCAAAAAACTCTTCTAAGCTAAAGGACAGGTTATATCACATATTTCGTATTCACTTTGGCAACTTTATGGTTGAACGTCGTTCCTAAGTGATTGGACTTTTGCCACTCTAACAAATGTGAGCTTTGGTTCTAAATAAATATTAATGTTGCCTGAAGTACGCTAAAATCAAAGGGATGATACTTTCATCAGATTGAAGCACATATTGTGAGCGTTCAATGTCTTGAACAATACTGTTTTCTTCAAGGCTAGTTTCGTCAGTAATAGGTTCTGTCTGGCCTGTAGTACCAAAATGTGAAATTATCTCAGCCATCCTCATTTGAAATATATGCTTCAAGGTTTTTGCTGTAAGCATTGCTATTTATTCCCTGATTTTTTCAATCCAGTAACAACAACATCGCTTTGATCCATTTCAGTAATTGTATTCGTCCTTGACGAGTTCCGTGCCTTCATGGGTCTTTTAGATAAACCTTGATGTTATTTGTATGTCCTCGCATGAATTTTGGTAGATCTATAGTCATCGCCAAGTCCGTCACAATGTATCTTGAATTAAGATGATCTTGTGTTGGAAATTTTGTTTAACATCCAGTGGGCACAAGTAAAAGGAAAACTCCTTAGTCCTACGACGGCGCCTACGGAGGCGGTGCAAGTGGAGTAGCATTCGGGAGAGGGGTAGAGGCGGCAGCAATGGGAGGATGCTATCAAATAACAGCTTGTTGGATTTGCTGACAATAACAGATATAGAAGAATATATTCCCTGCCAAAAGATCGCCCATGTAAAAACAGTGTTTGGCTATTGTGCTATTACCAGGAATGGCATCACCAAACTAACTGGATAACCAAATCGCGCTGTGCCAGTGTTGAGATTATTGCATAGGGTCGGATATCAGATTCCTTTTCATATGATGAGCTGTTAGTTCATCGCAATGCTATGTTTCCGTCTTGGTCAGGCAGAAATGGTATCATAATAGGTGGTCTGTAGATCAACTTTCCTGATCTGTACAAATGTAGCAGTAAATTTTGTGATAGTTTCGTCAGACTAACGTAATAAGTTACACTTTGCTTGAATGAAGAAAGAATATAACATCTTAAAAATGATGCTCATTTCACCATCGTATATTCTGTATCCTCATATACCATCACTATGTACAAAAATTGGAGATTAAACGTAAGAAAAAGAAGTATTTGTATAATAAGCTAATGCATCACATAGAAGCACTATAGAGAAAATTTCCAGTCACTTTTACACCTTATCTTCTTTAAAATCCGACGCAATGCTATGCTGCTAGCATTCAAATATACTTTTATATAAGAATGATACAATACCACTATGAATTAACGAATAGATCTATTTATTATTACTACTTGAATAACATATCCTACGATATACGTCTACTACAACGTCAACCAATGAAGAATGAGGAATAGCTCTCTCCTTAAAATAATTCATGCAGTCCATCAATTTTTCAACTCAGGAACGTTTTTCAAAGTCACAATGTAAACAAACC